>JAOEGS010000948.1:18539-100526 GCA_025447755.1 Corythornis vintsioides | reverse complement strand
TATATGTAAATCAGCCTGAACCCATGCTAGACTTCATGGTTAACACTGAATGACCACTGGATGTTTCTCCATGTTAACTTGACATGAATGACATAATTTGGTTACATTATTTCTTCTACCCTTATTATTTCCAAATCTCAGTATAATCATTAGCTGCTGAACATACTCCACATGCTTAATGGCTTCAGAGTGGGACAGGAGAGAAGCTTCTAAATATAGGTCTAGAAGCCACCTGGAAAATGGAGTAGCTATTTTACAAGCCAGTCTGGGCAAGTGCATGTCATGCCACAAAGCTCTCCAAACTTGAAAATACATCAGCAACACATGTGGAGGATCAGTTCTTAAACACCCTGTCACATGGCATGTAAGACCCTTTGCCATCCATACAGAACCTGGTGTGCTGAGAAAATGATCAGTGAGGCAAGCCTGGCTCCCAAGCCTGGCTCATCCCTGTGAGCAGCTTTCAAGAAGGTAAGAACCAGTGAGCTGGCTGATGGGTGCTGTAGGGATCTCTGCAGACAGCAAGAGAGAAGGCTACAAACACTACAAACAGAGGTAGTAAAGCACTCCTCAATGGGAACGGTTTCTCCTCAGCTGCTATTCCCTACTTTTATTCCTGCTTCTGTTTCCCAGCTCATCCTTTCACAGCTAGCCATAGATGGCCCTCAGGCTACCTGCCAGCAGGCCATTCTCATTCACAAGGAGCTAATGAGAAGGCACAAAGCCAGCCAGTCAGAGGCATATTAACCAGGCCTCACAGGCAAAGTCCCTTTCTGCCCTCCCTGAGTCCATTCAGGGCATGGATTCTTGCTATGCTGAGAAAGACCTTGGATATTTCAAAGCAGAAAAGGCATCTGTGCTTGCTTTTGTCTGGGGATTTAAGCACCAGTTATGTGTTTGTCCCAGAAGAGTTAGTCAACAAGAGCTTTAGTGAACAAAGAAGCACAAGCCAACCTGGACTGGAATGGCCTGGAAGGAAAGCAGATCATGTTTCCAGGGCTGTTATGTAGGAGGCCACCATTAGTGGCAAAGTGCTCTCTGGAGCTGAACTCAGAGTACTCCATGGCAGTTGTTCCAGAAGGTTCAGTGAGATGCTTGTCAGGCTCTCTGAGAGCAAACCCTAAACTGGTACCAGTTCTCCCTTCCTAAAAGCACCTGATGCTCTTTTTCCCTTCTACACAGCACAGGTTTTAACTTCCTGATGGATCCTGGGCTGATTGCAGTACCCTGATGGCAAAAGATCTGTAGGAAATCCTATCAAGAGATAAAATTGGAAAACTTTGCTTTCCACACAGATTATCCACGAGTTGCTGAGACTCAGGCAGTCCAGCAACTCAGCTGGTGCTTGGCTTTCAAGTAGCTACAGTGGGTGTCACTCTGCCCCACAACAGCACTTACAGTAGCAACTGTAAAGAGGGGAAGGGTGATGTTATCAGCAACCTATCCAGTCAAAACTGGCTAGTTTGGAGCATCTTTTTCAGGACACTCAGGTTACACTGTCTTTGTTAGGCAGGTCATAGAGTATCCCTGGTCCTTGCTAAGTCGGGCAGCTGCCTGGATGGTGCAGAGCTTCTGTGCCCACCTCTGATTTCCCTGCCAAGAGAAATGCCTGGTAGCAGAGTCTGGGTTCATACTAATGCGAATGAAATGTGACTGTTGGGGGCTGAGAGGCTGGAGGGGAAGAGTGTGGATTCACCAGGGTCACCCAGGACACAGAGAGGTAAAAGCAATATTCTTTGCTCAAGCTGCAGAAACACAGGGACAGATGCTCAGCCATGCTCCAGCTCCCCTGTGGCACAGAGAGTTGGAAATGCACTCAGATCTCCACTCCTGGGGGAGAAATCTTTAAGCTGGTGCACAACAGTAGTGGGTCCAATAGTGTTTGACACTGATGCTGCTGTGGGGCTGAGGACAAAGAATACATTGGGGTAGAAGGAACCAAGCTTAATCACTTCAGTAAAATCCAACCATTCCTGGCTTTGCAGAACAGTTTTTTGGATCTGGCTGTGATAAGGAGTGGCTTATAGAGTCATCCTTGTTATAGGTTAGTTCCAATAATTGACAGGAATGAGTAAGAGAAAAAAATTTATTTGATGAAGCAAGGGATAGGAAGTAAAACAGCGCTGGGCGGCCGGGGAGTCTCCGCTCCACCAACGGCTCCCAGAAGTTTCTTAAGTCACTCATATCTTATATACCCTTTTACTTTCTTGTCAGTAGACCCCTTGGTGCTTTTCTACAGGTGTGAGGTGTTGATAGGGTCTTTTCTTCTTTCATGGGGACTGTACAAGTGATGAGTCAGCGTTTTCTTATCTCAGGCTTACCTTCCATTCACTGTAAGGGGGGTTCAGTGAACAAACACGAGGTTAACTTATCACAATCCTGACACTGTTAAATGACACTAGGATTCAGCAAAATGCTGCAAACAGAAGCCCTGCCTGTGAAATCTCACAGCTTCCAACCAGGATATCACTGAGTTCCTTCCCTGGGACATCCTCACTGTGATCCTTATAACAGCTTTTGTGACTGCCTTTCCATATAGTCTCAAGGGTTTAGGCACCAGATCTATTACAGGTGTCCTGAAAATCTCAACCACCATGCACATTTGCAATGTTCATACAGCACTGAAAAGCACAAATTATTCAGACAACTTAGTTACATATAAAATTCTACAGACAACTTGGTTACATGTACAAATTATATTTGATGTCTTAGCCAGGAGGACTGGGCAGTCTGGGTTAGAAAATCCTCTGAACCAGACCCTCAGACCTATTTACATCCATCCTGAACAGGCCTTGGAATTTCATGAGGGAGCCATTTCCTCTCACAAGACTGAGTTTCACAAATTCATGATAGGTTTTCATCCAGTACTCACTGGTTTGGACAGAAAGGTGCATAAAATGGATCAGCCTTCAAGCCAAGGCATTCAATAAGGACAGACTAGTGAACAGGTATTTAACTGTATAATTTAAGGCTAGTTTGCTTTTCCAAGAAGTTTTGCCACTGTGTGTGTGGTTTAGAAGCCACTAACTCCTGTTTGTTAATCTCTTAACATGAGCAGGCTTAAAATCCTTTGCAGAAAAAGCTTTGTGCCAGTCCTGGGCTCTTTGCTTTCTCAGGGCACATCTCTGCTGCCGAGCCTTGCACCAGGGAAGGAGAACTAAGAGCAGACTGAGCAGAGAGCCAAGTGCCACAGCCAGAGAAGGAGCTGTTCACCAGAGGCATGTGAGCTGGCAGGGCCCAGCTGCTGTGCCAGCTGCTGAACAAACCCTCTCCCCTTCCCTCCCCTCTGCCTCCCACACGCTGCGCTGACAGCGGCTGCATCGCTGCGCCCAACACTTCATCCCCTGCTTTGAAAGTCCAGGCTAATTGAGTGACAAAGCAATTCTGCCTTCCATCTCACAGAGGATTTTACTCTGAAGACCCTTTCATCTTCTGACCTTCTCCTCTCTGCCCTTCCTGAAGCCTGACTAGCCCAAGCCTCAAAAGGGCACACGAAGGGGCATCTGAACCTTTCCAAAGGCACGTGCTGTGCTCTCTCAGCCTGAGGCCTGCCAGTGAGACTGGCACTCAGGGGAAGCATCTGGCTGGGAATCAGGAGAGGGGATCACCAGCATACAGCCAGGCTTCCTTGGAAAAGCCCAGCTCCTCACAAACATAATGCCACCCAAGAGCCATCGCTACCCTGCTCACGGTACTCTCCATCAAAGGACAAACTCTTCTCATGTTCCAAAATTAGGCTCTAGGTTACAACTGCTTTGAGTGATGCTGTTCCCTAAAAGCTAAATATCAGGATCAGGGCCCTTTGCACAACCACTGCAAAAACATGACCTGACAAAGTCCCTGCCCTTGCCTGCTTCCAGATCGAACCCTGTGTAAGACAAGGGTAGAAGGGAAAGTGGAGATGGGAAGGATAAGGCTTCCAGGAATCAGATAATCTTACTCAGGCTGGACATACTGGTGAGTGCTACATGAATCACTTGCCCAACTGCTTATTTCTGGTGAGGCAATTTCTTAGAAGCAAAAAAGAGTAGTAAACAAAATCATCACTGAGAATCTGAGTAAGAGGAATCTAGTATGGTCCTCAAGTGTATCACTCCCTGAGTTCAGTACTAACGCCAGTTTTGCCAGAACAGTAGATCAATCCCTCTTACACTGCTTTGCTTTCACAAACTTTGTCCAAGTTTTAGCATTCCTATCACCTCTGCAGAATTTTCCCAGCAGTCCTGTTGTCCCTTTTGCCATATGCTCACATGGAAGAGTGACAAAAAGCAGAGTAATTGTATAGCCATCATGATTCCCAGTGAAAGATGCCCAAGTGTTATCCCCTTACATGCCCAAATACCCTTTCCTTCCTCTCATGATCCCCTTTTCTCATCAGCTTAGGAGAGTACCATTCTGTTTCTGAGACACTTCCCAGTTGGGCTGATTCACCATGGGGACTTTTCCCTCCAGAATAAGCAGAGAACCTCAGGAGGTGGGGAGATTTTTTAAAAGAACTGTCAAAACGCCCCATTAAAATCCTCATGACCATGTCAGTGATTCCCCTCTGCCTTCCTGAAATCCCCCCACTATCTCAAACTGATGCATTCTTTCTTCACCTCTACCCTGACTTTCACAATCCACCATCCTCTGAGATGGTCCCACCTTTGCAGAGGGGCAGAAGGAAAACACTGCTTGGACAGCAGGAGTAAGGGACCAGAGCTCCCTGTGCTCTGAACAGCTCAGCACCCACAGCTTCTCCATAACAAAGGAACAAGGGGCTGGTGCCACGTTCCTTCCCATGCTCAACACAGATGTCAAGTACTAAAATACCATTACAACCTAAAAGGGAAGACTGGACAAGCCCAACCTCAGCTATTAGACACAATTAGGAAGCACTGTAAACACTAGGTTAATTCCACACCAGAATTGGCTTTGTTTTCGTAGAAGACACTGCAGAATTTACCCTTTGTAAGTTTTCATGAAGAAGAGCATGGGCTGTAAGCATAAATTGCAATAAAGGTATGTCCTGTGCAGCACTATATTCATTGCCTAATAGGTATGTACACATAGTTATCATACAATAATAAATATGAGAGAAGGAACCAACCGATGTATACAAATGACTTTTCTCTCTTGCAATAAAGCTAATTACCATCAGGTGAGATGCAAGGGTTCATTTGATTAGCTTATACCTTTCTGGAATGTGGGTTTTACTCTGAGAAGCAATAGCAGGCTGTGTTCTGAGGGTCTAAGGGCTACTTTGCTCCTCATACTTTATTCTGTGTAAGCATCCAAAAGGAAACCATCTGGTCTGAAAGATGGCTATGCTATCAATTATCTGTGAGGATGCTCTTTCAAGGGAAATTACATCCTTTCAAGGTCTGGCTAGTTTGTTTAGACAATTTCACCAGTGGAGAATTTTCTTTTAGGTGCCTTAAGCGTGTAAAATTTCAAGACTGAATATTTGTGAAAGAACAAAGTTTAAAAGGTCAAATAGGAAAGTGAAAGGCAAGCTGGCTATAGACTGTACTATCAATGGCATACATTGTTCTGCTGGAAATCACTAAGTGGAAGGTATTCAAATCCCTAGATAAGTACAGAGAGAATGCTGTAGAGAAAGAGATGTCACCTGATAAGTTTATGGAGTGCAGAAGCCAACAGGGCAGATGGGGGACCAGCAGAGGAAAAGCAGAAATAAGGATTGTGCTCTTACATGAACCACAGGGAAATACTGATCCATGGTGAGTACCAGTGCCAGTGCAGCAGCCCAGAGACTGCTCCTCTCCCCAGAACACAGCCAGATTGGCTGGGGCATCTACAGTCACAGCTGAATGATACCAGGGAGAAGAGTATTGCCTCTATAGTATGGACTGCTGGTGTCTCCAAATCTCTCCTATCCTGAAGGACTGGGAGGCCAAGTGTGCTGGACAAGCACAGTTGGCTTAGCCAGGCTGGGTAACACCGTCAGAAAAAAAACCAAAAACCAAAAAACAAAATATGAGCTTAAGAATCAACTTTGCATCATTTCCAGGGTGCCACATGTGCCTGCTGGAAATTCTCCATTATTGTCAGTATACCACAGGTAATACAGTGGTATCTACAGCTGTTAGTAAAATAAATAAGGGCTCTTGGCCTAAAGGTAGAAGGATTCCTGAGAAGTGTTCAGCTGAGAGGAAATGACCAGTTCTCAAGATGTGCTTCTGCTTTCTCCCAGCTTCTGCCAGGGTCCAGTCTCTTTCTCAGTTTGCACTTGGACCTTCCATTTAATGTTTAACTGCTTGATTTTCTATCTTTATAATATTTATAATATATGTTGTGAGGATAGCTTCCTGAACAGACAGTTGTATTGTTTTCCAATACAGTTAGATTAAACTTTTTTGAACTTACAGTAATTCTGATCTCTTTTTTGGTTGTTTGTCATCTCAAAGACTGAGACATGTTTATTGTCCATGAGCCTGTCCTGGGAGCTCTGCTGCCATTCTGCCATGGGCTTTGTGCCATTAGCTATTACCCACCAGCTGCCAACAAACACAGGTCTTTTGGGGATGATCAGCTTGAATGTGTCCCATCCCCTGCCCCATTTGTTGACAGTATGCAACAGCTATCACTCAAAGTCTTCACCCAGTACATCAGACCTGGTGCATACAGCACCCAGCACTTACCTCTGCAGCATGATCAGACAGGGCATCTGTAGTAGGCAGGAACTACAGTATGTTAATTCTGGAATGACACCAAGATCACCTTGGGAAAATCAAGCCAACCCTCCTCACCTGAATTTTCCCAGCTGTAAGATATGGATAATAATGTTCTTTGAAGTGTATCCAGATCCTTTGACAAAGGCCAAAGATTTACAAACATTATTCTTGCCTGCACACTCTTCAGGACACGAACTGCATCCTTGGCATGGGAAATCCTCCAGCACACAAGTGCTAACACTGCCCCGGAGAGAAAACAACACAACTCTGCATCAGCTGCTCATTACAGGTACTGGGGCATACACAGAGGGTGCTGCTACACTGCGGTGTTGGCGAGTCTGGGTGTTGTTTCTGAACACAACTGCAAATTGCTCTGAGTTCAAAGAATTGTTCAGCACTGCTGAGGTTATCTAGGAGGCAAGCCAAGCTCCGGCTGGATCACCCCAGCCTTGGGAATATTCCTCTGGCTTGATCTGAGGCTGAGTGGATTGTGAAGACACACAGCTGGCTTTCTGGACATCATCTAGTACTACACATGCTCTGATCAGCTATTTTACTTGCCAGGGAGGGTTTGAATCTTATTTAGAAGAACGAGGTGAGGTAAGGGGTGTTTACATTGGCTCTGTGCAATCAGCTTTTTGTTTTCCTGCCTTTGCTTAAAGATCATGTAATATCCATCCTAAAGCAGAGATGGCCGAAGGAGCACACATAGCTCCAGTCAGAACAGGGAGGGTCCTTCTTATGTCACTGCTGTCAACTTGGGACAAAAACTGCGATGAATAGGGAAAAAAAAAAAATAAATCTTTTGTTTTCAAAGCTAAACAGCCAAAAATGCAGCTAGAGAAGTTCCATAAAGGTTTAGCTTTCAGCAACACACAGCAGAAACAAAGCTGATTCCTCCTCTTGCTGTGCCCCCTGACCCCAGAGTTTTATATGTCACTGCCTAGAAGGCCTCTAGTCACGGCAGCCTCTGTGCATGGCTTTCCCAGGACTTTCAGGGTTTTCCTCGGGGGATGCTTGAGTGGGGGAAAAAAGGGCTTTAGCACCAGCCTTCGATTTAAAATAGCAGGGGGAGTTTACTGATTAATATTCATGAGAAGGGAACAGGCTGCTTTTTGTTAGGGCGGCCGTTTCCCATGCAAGGTGGGTTGAGAGGGAGGAATACATTACACAACACATCCTACTGGCACAAGTGCCACCACCTTCAGACACACAACATCAGCAGCCTAAGCAAAGCTCAGATAGTAAATATTTAACAGGGAAAGGACTTGCCTCCTCTTTCTGCCTGTATATATTAAACTCATTCTTTCATTTAACAAGGGAACTGTGTTTTCCTGCACTCTCCACCCCCACCCCTGCCCCCTGTTTAAATTCTGGGCCTAAGTGGATAGTTCACAACATGTTATAAATCCCCTCCACCACTAACAGTCGAATGTATGTCCCTGATTGGTTGGGTTTGAAGTCACAGACAGTCCTTCTCTAGTGGGAAATGTTGCTTCTATTCACTGAGGCACACAGAAGAGCAGGACTGGTTCCCTTGCTCTTATACCAGAACGTTTCCGGGATAACCCAGCTGAAATCCATGATTCTCAGACCTGTCTGAAACAGGCATATAAAAAAAAAAGCACAAACAAGGCAAAGTTCTTCAAATGAAGGTTCTGTTCTGTGGTGTCTCTGAGCTGTGATGGTCAAAATACCTTTCCTCTCGTGAAAAACACAGGGCATGGTCCCCCCCTTGATTCTCCCCTCCCTTGATTCCCTCAGTCCTTCTGTCATCCTCATCAGTATCTGAGTTCAGGGATCCCAGAACCAGGAGCCATTTCTGAAAATTTGAAGTGAAGGGTCCAAAGCCTCTCCTGTGAGCATAAAGCAGGGCTCCTTAACTTCTGTGCCATGGCTGGGAAAATACATCAGCTACTATTGGATAACTCCTTAGAGAGAAGGGGCTGCAAGAGCTCTGGTACACCTCCATTTCTGACATCAGCACTGGCTTCAGGGAGGAGCTGATACACCTCTCCTACAACAAACACATGTCTGTGCTCATGACCTGGTGGGAGGAGAGCAACTGAGAGAGAACCATTTGACATCTCCTGCACTGAGTGAAACACACTGTGCTGGCACAGCCACACTTTGGCTGGCACAGCTGCACTGACTGGACACCAGAGCAGTGTACATGGGGACTCCCAGGACCCCACAGACAACATGTGCCTTGTGAGCTCATCCACTGGAAAATAATGATCCAGGCTGGTGATAACAGGCTACAGCAGCACACATCTGAGACCACATCTGGATGCCAAGAGAGCGTCACCCCAACTGTCACCTTTTCTTCCTACCTCCACAGAACATTAGTGGATAAAACTGGCAAAGCACACGGCCTGTGCAGGGCCCCACCTCCCACAGAGGGCACTAAGGGCTACACCCTGAGAGTCAGGTTAGGTCTGCCACCAGCTGCCAGCAGAGCCTGAGGTCAGGCTGGAGCTGGGGGAACTGTGATCCCAGATCAGCCTGACTGTTTTGACAGATGTCCTTAGACTAAGTGCAGTTAAATGGATCAGTACAGCCAACTTCACCTGGGGGAGACAGGGATGGGGGAGAGAAAAGACAAATGACTGGTTTCACCCATGGCATCTGCCCCTGCCCCAGAGGCCCTGCCCCAGTGCAATATCCCTACCTTCACCATCCAGCTAGAAATGTTTGCCAGTGGAAACATCCTGGGTTTGCACTGTTACAAAGATAAAACCATGAGGTAGCTGTACCAACAGAAGTAGTTTTGCTTGCATAGCATCCCTTCCTTGGGAATTGAAACACATCACAGTGGCAAAGGACATCTACTACCATGAACAGCTTCATTTCCACTGCTCAGGTAGAGAAGATGCTCTAATAATGCAGATAAAGAAGATGATGAGACCCAGAGTTTTTCACTGAAACCAGAGAAGCAAGGTGAGGATCTGGTTTAAGGATGGCATGAAGCATGAGAAGACATTGCATGGACATAAAAGTTGGTTTTATCACCTCACCTGCCAAGGCTAAGAAGAAAGGAACTTTCTGAGCATGGCTGGGGAGATGAGGGTGCCCCTTGCACTATCTCCCTGCCCTTGGCTGCAGTGAGCTCCCAGCCCGAACAGAGCACGTTTCACTGGAGCTTTGAAGAGCTGTGCCTGACTCCAAGCTGATTGTGAATGCAGAGCATGACCCATTTTAAACAGGTAGGCCAAGAAAACTTCCATCTCTCTGCCTTTAGGGACTTGTTTCAGAATACAGAGGACTTACCTTGAAAATGTTTTCCATACTGTTTGATGTTGTGGAACCGTCAGTGGGAATACTGACAGTATTAGATGCCTGGGTGGCTTATTGATTTGTTCTAGTTTTATTAAATTGGCTAAAATTCATCCAGAAGTCTCCCTTCCCCACATTCAAATACTTATTCTGAGTGCTGCCTTGAGAGGGGAAACAGGGGAAAAAAATAAGGTAACTTAAAAGTTGAAAAATGTATCTAAAGAAACCTGTGATGTGAAAATGGACTTCACAAAAAAAGTATATTCTTATTTATATCACTACCATAGTCTTCTGGGTTCAGTACATCTTGCTACTTAAATTCTGGGGAAAGTTGGATTTGTGTGCACATGATGTTGTGCACATGTGCATGTGTGTCTGTGTGCAGGGGGAGAAAGACCTCGAGAGAATGAGTCTACCACAGACAGTAAATTTTCTTTTGTCAGCCACAGAAACAAAGAGAACTTAGACCACTGTGCTTTTTGGAAGAAAGCTGAGAATGACATTCTTGGTAACCTATACCCATGAAGTACTGACAGACTAATGAAATGGCTAAAGTCACACAAGACCAGCTCAGCCCTTTCCCCTTCCTCCAGCAGTAGACTAGACACTGGGAGATTTCAGAGAATCTTCACCCACTGCAGTAAGAAGCTGTGAAAATCTGTGCTCAGCAGCTCAGAGAAGAACTCCAGCATTTCTTTCAGAGGGGACAGGGCCTGGATGAAAGAGCACAGAGAAAGAAGAGGGACAGCAGATGCTGTCAGGTCCTGGGCAGTCTCCCAGGACAGGTGGGACCTGCTGCCATATGGGCTCGGGTCAGTCAAGCTGGGGAAAACTGAAGATGAGAGGATAAGACTTAAGTAAATCCTTGTATCTAAAAAGGGGATTTACCCATTCTGATGGGATCCAGAGCTAACCGTCCAAAGAACTGTAACTGCCAGAACAGGTGGGAGACCTGAATTTGATCCTTCTCTTTGCTTCTTCTATTGCTGAAACAGCAATTAATTTCCATGTTACTAACCCTAATGATACTTTATTTTTGTTATGGTCACAATGAGAGAGCAGCAGAGATTTGGAGATTTATTTTTTTTTTCAATAAACCCTTTCTCCACCACCTCTGGGTGTTAAGAAAAAACACCACAGACTCAATCTGTTACAATTTTTCTCTGAAAAGTAGTGATCAAACAGCTTCTTCCCCCCAGTAGATCATTTAAAGGCACAAGTAGGTTAAAATTATACTTCTTCCTGCTGTCGAGTTCTGGATATATTGTAAGATGCATTTGTGTTTGAATGAAATCTTTTTTAAAAATCATTAATTGAGGCTGTCTGGCTCTGTCACCCTGCCCTCCCATTCTCCACCCAATGAATCAGTAAATTGTAACAAGAGAATCTGGCTAAACAAGTTCCTAATTCAAACGCCATCTTATGGACAAAGAAGTCTTTGAAAGTAGTGCCCGTCATCTGGCTCCTCGCGATGGAGCGGAAAGTTGTGTTTTCCCCGCTCCCGGAATTCACTTCTCCCTCCAGCGCCGTCCAATGCCCAGTGTGAGAAAGCAGAGTTCAGCGAGAGGAGAGGGAAGGGGGAGGCCGCTCTCGGAGGACCCCGGGGCAAGTAATTTCCTGCCAATTAACACACGGCTCCTGATAATATTTCTCCCAAGAATCAAGCTCCAGATAAGGAGGAATGTTGTCCCCGTTGATTCCAGGTTACTGGTGGAGCTCCCCTAGGGCCTGTGCCTCGGTGTGAGCGGTCCGGGGGCTCATTAGGAGCAGGCCAGGCTCACTCTGTCACAGAAATGAGATGATGGGCAGCACAGTCCCACTCCCTAACGGGAGGAGGTTTCAACAGCAGCTTCCAAAGCTAGGGGCACAGCTTGGCACAGCTCTATTGGGGCTGTTGCTAAACTGTAGCTCTGGGAGCCCTGTTTGCACTCCCAGGCGGTGTTGGGTCCAGTGCTACAAAAACAGATCAGTTAATCCGTGTAAGTGGGTTCAGAACCAAGCACCGTGCTAGTCGTGGGTATAAACTAACCCAACAACATGATCCCAACTGCTGGCAGTCTCTAAAATCCATCTGAAATGTTTCCATTAATGTCCTTACAAAGCGACCTGCTCTCGGCATTTTCCGTTTCTTCGCTTTTCTTTTTCAGTGGTTGAAGTACCTGAGAGCAACAGAGCACAAGGAATCAGAATAAAGGGCATTTGTTCCAAGTGTAAATGCATGGGGCATTTTGTGTGAGGAGACCAGACCCTTTTCCTTTGCTCTCCTGCATCTTGTAGCTTCTTTGAGGAGGCTGGTGGGAAGAGGTTAAAGGTTACCTAGAGCTGCCAGTAAGAGTGAAAAATGGTGGATAGTGCCCCTGTTCTTGACTGCAAGTTCCTTTATTTCCTTTTGTCATGGCAATACCTTCCCAGGGAAGGCCTGAATGTTGCAAATTAGTGTTCCAACTTATCTTTCTAATTACCTCTTCAGGTGTAACAGTGAGCCAGCTGCTTGCACCAACAAAAGAAACTGCTCAGTAGTGTCTGTTTATTGGCATCTGCCACAAACGTTTTTCAGGCTTATCAAATATCTGGTTTGTAATTAAACAAAAACAGAAATAGGATTTTTCCCCTTTTCCTGGGGAAGTAAAGATTTTTCCTTGCCAACTTCAGCCTGAGACAGAAAATTCTGGGAAGACATCTTCGCTTTATACCAGTATTTCTGAAAACAACATTATTAGAAGAACATCTGATAAAATCAAATATACGAGCTGGGCTAGAAGAAGCAGGAATTGTGCACTGCTAAAAATGAGAGACAACTAAATCCCTGAGTGCAGGGTTGAGGCTGATTTTTGCCAGAGTAGTGCAAACAAGAGCTGCAGCTTTTCTTTTCCACCACATGATTCTTGGGCACAAAGAAAAACTCCCTGTGATGGGAGAGGGTGATGATTCTGGTGACCGCACATGAAAGAAGTCTCGGGAGAAACATTCAATCCTTATGCCCGTTCCGAACAGAAACCTTGGAAACTTGAAACAAATTCTCAGGAATGCTGTCTGTCATGTGCTCAGCCTGCCTCCAAGCACACGGCTCTTCCTGGGAAAGAGGGTGCTGCTGTGGAAGCCTCCCTCCAGGTGAGAAAAGCTGTGGTGCTCTCTGCAAGAATTGTCACCAACAAAGAACTGCAGACTAGACAAAGAGATGACAGAGCATTGCTTAGAACTTTAGATATAGAGAATACAGATTGAGCAGGTTACTGAACCCAGCCTGACAGGTGATGGTCCAGGGAAGAGAGATGAGATTAGCTTAACCTAACCAAGGCTGACCTAAGCAAGCTGGTAAATCAGGCAGGCACCTCAACTAAAGATCAGGGAATCTGATTTAAGGTCTATTTGTGGTGGAAAAATCTCTTACTGACCATCAATACAGACTGAACTCCTACTAACAATATAAATATGTACATGGGACTTGTGGCCAGAGCAGGTCCTTGTCAAGCTACGTGCTGTGTGGAGTGTGAGCCACAGGCAGGTGAAGGAGCTCAGTGCAGTGGACTCACCAGGGCTGTCCTGGGTGTGTGGTTCTAGGGAAGGTCTGATGGTTTGGTATCTGGAGCTAGCTAAAAATGTTGACTCCTTAAAAATTACATCTCAAGGGTTGCTTTTTTTGGTGAATCTGGCCATGAGAGTCTGTGAATTTTTCATTTTCAACACTGAATAGAAAATCCTGTCACTGAGAAACTCTTTTCAGAAACAAAAAACATGCAGTGGTATGGCAAAAAGAAACTCTCCTACCAACAAACCAGAACAGCTTTGGGGTAACAGAGAAATGGAAATATCTTTTTCTTTAGTTTACTTACAGCCTGGTGGATGTGTCTATGTTAGTATGATGGTCCAGAGCAGCAAATGCAAATCCCCTGAGCACCCCCTACTTATTAGGAACTGGTTGCTTTGCAGGGTGGTTTTGATGTGCACCAGCTCAATTTACCCTGAAGGATGATAAGCCAGAACTGATTTGGACACAACCCAATGAGCTCCAGCCCCTAATGGGAGACCTGAGAGTCTGACTCAATGCGTGGTCCTGTGGAGAACTTCAAAACACATCTTTGGTGGGAACATCTGGTTCAAGCAACTAGACCACCCAGTCCAAAGAAAAGCTCCCAATCCACCAACAGGTTAGATGTAGGGGTCTGGGTACCAAGGAACTTCAGGGTACTGGCCTACTCATGTTGTACTAAATTACTTTAGACACAGCCTAACCAACTCAAACGATGCCAAGTGTTTACTATTCCCAGCTCCTAACACATTGTTACAGCCAAACAGACTAAATAAACCAGTGTTTATTCCAAGTCACGAGGAAAAGTGCCACAAATCAGGGACTCATCAGAGATTAATTTCCAAGCTATAGACTGAACAAAGAACAGATGTGATACAAAAGTTTTCACTTAAACCCACAAGGTTCTGGTCATATTATGACAACAGCTAATGCATTCTTAGTGGCTTTTCATGTTAAGCTAATCCTGAATAATGTTATTAAAATGACAGTTTCCCAGTGTATTTTCTGTTTGACTGATAGTTGAACATTATCATTTTGCTACAGAATGAGAAGGGAGAGGTGAAATTCAAAGTGTTTTCAAACGTTGATTTCAAAATCACCTATGGAGAGTTCTTTGATGGGTGCTGGTGTTGTGGCATCAGAGGTAACTCAGACACCTGATTGGTTCCTTCAAGTCTGTGCTCAAAGTAGTTGTTTTTCCTCCCTTTCACACCTTACACTTAAAAGACACTTGTCAATGTCAGGCTTTACAGATAAAAAGTTAAAGCCTCTGCACAGAGACACAACTGTTCTAGAAGGCAGAACTTTCTTCCAACTCCTATTGCACATGTGGGATAATAATGACACCCTGGAAAATGCAGATAGCTTCGGGTACCAGTAGCATTTAATACAAAATACTGCAAATATTTCTTCAGCTAATGTGTGGCTTTTCATCATACACCTACTATTTTGGGTGTTTATATAGCTGGAGCATATACATTCACATGACGTGAACAGAGCTGATGCCCACACTGGGAATTTTCTTTCCTTTTTTGCAAGTAGGATTGTTCCACTTGCTAAAAGCTAAATTCAGCTGAAGATGACCTATATTTACTGCATTATTATACAGTGTCTTCCCTAGC
The DNA here is from genome assembly GCA_025447755.1 of Corythornis vintsioides. Classification (NCBI taxonomy): domain Eukaryota; kingdom Metazoa; phylum Chordata; class Aves; order Coraciiformes; family Alcedinidae; genus Corythornis; species Corythornis vintsioides. The sequence continues at coordinate 85,422 of JAOEGS010000948.1, read as the reverse complement.
AAGTTGCTCCTAGGAGGCTGGGACATTGCATACTGTAGGCAGAGGTATGTAGAGGTTTATATTATAAATTTTAGCAGATAACTTCAGTGACAGAGGCTTTGGGAAGCCTCAAGTAATGTCCTGTCTCCAGGCAGTTGAGGTGCTATGTGGGGATGGAGAGAAAGGGAACTGGAACTATTGATTTTTAAAAATATTTTTTTATTTGCAACTTCAGTAGCCACTCTGTAGCACAATCACATCTCTCTCAGTGTCTTCTGACTGAGTTGCCTCAAGCCCTACCCTGGAGCCCAGAAGAGTTGACAGGTTTGGGTTTTTTTTCTACATCCTTCTCATTTGGGAAAGTTCAAGAGCAGGACTGTTGGCCTGATCACTCTTCTGTCTGCTTGGGACAGATCATATTCAGTACGAGAATTCAAACAGTCCCAGATATCATGAATGAATGCAAACAGATGGAAGCTTTGCCACTAAACAAATGGAGGGACTTAAAATGAGTTTATAAACTGGGAAAGAAGAGGCTGTGGAATGGAAAAAATACTTCAAATGTTGATTCTGTGAAGAACTTGACACTAAATACTTTTGAGAAATGCTGAGAATGAGAGGCTGCATCAATATGCTAAGATTACTCACTGAGAAGTGTGGTTTCATACTGCCACACCATTCATCTGCCTGATCTCTCTGCATCTTGCAGACATCCAGCAGACAGAACAGAGCAAGGCTAACACGCCTGGGTTTAACTGGACATGCCCTTTTCTGCCCACAGATTTTGTCTGGAAGGAAGGAGAATCTGAAGAGTTTACATTTATCTGGGATTTCTGGGAGTCCAATGGTCCAGCTGGGAGTACTATGCAGTAGCAACCCCAGGTTACTCAGCATCCAGGAACCCCAGACACTTCCACAGCATCTGCACAGATCACCTGCAGAGTCTGCAAGCGAGTCCAATGCTTCCTGGAACTGTCAGAGGGGCTTGTGGTCCAAGTTGGAATCAGCTGTGAATCCAGAGCAGAATAAATTCAACATTTCTCAAATCATTGGATTTGTTGTACACATGCAGACCATCTGTGCAACACACAGACCATCTTCTGGCACCACCTTCTTATGGGTTTTTTAGACAGTATCTTTGCCAGGGTTCTGAAGAAAGAAGTGTAGTAGATCTGGATTGTAAAATGGTTCTAAGGAAAAAGATCTGATATGAGCCCTGACCACCATTTCTGCTGTGATTAGGAATGGATTTCTGAACGGGCCTCCTAACAGCTGTGATGCTAATATATGTTGACCCAAAAACTCTAGGACCTCCAGTCCAGTATCACCATGCAAGTGAGCTGTTGGTCTGACAACTGCAAACAATATCCTTCTGGGAATGTGTTCAGGATATGAACAGAAAGAAAAGGTTAATAAGCTTTTCTTTCATTAGAAAGTAAACTGCAACAGACTCTGATTAGACATCGGGGTGAAAGGAAGATGCAACTAAACCTTGCTGGCCTCTTTCTTGCTTCTGAAATAACTAAAAAAAATATTTAGAGAGAGAAGAAACTGCAGAACTTTTAATCATCACCAGCAGGTCTTTAACCTCACAGGAAACAGAAAAGGAAGGACAGAGTGTAAAATATCCAGAGAGACTAAAGGTCATTCTGCTTTCCCTTGGGATGAAGCACTGCATTTCGCTTTAAGGACAAATATGCATCTACTATATACATGCTGTCACACTGAACATCCACAGCTCTTCACTGGCACTTGATAGTGGCACAGCAAGTTTACTTTTGAAAACAGAGATAGGAATGGCAGTGGTGAGCAAGTGACACAGACAAAAAACCCAAGACACTTCCCCGCAGCGACAGAAGGATTGACCCAAGGTAGGCAGATTTAGTGGCATGTTGTTAAAATGATGTCTAGCACATCAAAAGGTTATTCTTCTGGAGCCTAAATGGGGAGGCAGGAATTTGGTCTGATAAAGCAGCCCAGATCAGAACATGCTTTCTAGAGCTCAGCAGCTCTTCCTTCATGGACTTTGGGCAGATCACAAAGCCTGCAGGACACACAACAGTCCAGAGCTAAGAGGCTGGCTGGGATGGTGACAGAAGGCTGAGAAGCAGTCAAACATGTGCCACCTCTGCCACACCTTTTCACAGGGTAAGAAAGTCACCTTGGCTGAAGGACAACTGGGCACCTCTCTGCCTCAACACATTCCTTCCTGCACAGACAATTTCTTTAGGTTCCTACAGTTGGTTGCTTCATTTTGCAGCATCTATCCCAAGCCCTGCCAGATGAGGCTGGCTGACAGTGCAGCTACAGAGCCACCCCTGTTGACAATTCACACATTAGGGTGGGACCTTTTTTCCCATGAAAGCCTGAGAGGCAACACAGGGTGAAGCTACTTGGAGCCAAGTGCTCCACTGCAGACCACTCAACACAGGGCTGTGAGGATCTGCTTTGCCCTTCTCAGGCCACTGTATCATTCGAGTAACCTAAAGGGCTCCCACTTTTCATAGCTAGGAGCACAGGAGAGAAAGATTTTAATCTCCAGCTCTTTGTGCCTCCAGAAGGAAAGTGGAGATGGGCCTTCCAGCAACACACCACTGCTGCTAATAAGAAGGCAGAGGGGTAGCTGAGGGCAGAAAGGAGGAGGTTGAAAGCATGGGCTCCTGCTGCACTACTCTTATGTGCTGGTAATCTCCTCAAGCGGCAGGAAAAGAGAATATTCTGTAAAGCTTCTCTTAAAAGGGGCATTGTTAACAAACCTACTCTTTCTTAACAGCATTTAAAGGCAAACGATAAGAAACGATGGTTTGGAACCATTAAATGATCAACAGCAGTTAAGGGTGAGTACTCCCCATTGCTGTTGCCCAGGACAAAGTGCCAGGCTCACCCACACCCCCCCCAGAGAAGGGAACCACCTTGGAGAGATGCTGACAAAGGCTGATGAGCAGCTGAGCACAGGGACAGATGCCTTGGCAGGGTGTGAACATGCCATGCAGAGGTGCTGCTGTCTCCACCAGCACGTCCCACACTGTGCAGCTGTGTCCTTTCCACAAAAGGCATCCAGCAGCAGGGCAGCTGCGTCAGGGAGTTGGGAGACAGCTGTTCAGGTGAACCCTAACATCTGGGTTCACCTGGGGGGAATGGGAAAACCCATCCAACACCTCACTGTCACAGAGTGGAGAGAGCAGCTGTCTCCTCCTGTTATTCCTCTCCTGCAGTGTTTACAGCTTCAGTAGGTCCCCTTCCGGCAGGCTGAGAGAGCTGGACCATTCCCAGAGGGCTTGAGAGGAGGCAGAGCCTGTGTATGGGCTGGGACAGGAGGAGAGGGCCAGGAGAGGGGACAGTGCCAGCACGGCTGCCATTCTTGCATGACTGAGATTCTGGGGTGTCTCAGTGCACCCTGTTCCACTGCACCTGTCCTGGGAGCCACGAGTTCAGGGTGGTGCCATCAGCAGCCAGTGCCTGTAGCCAGCTTTTGAAGGCTGGAGCCATTGCCCCAGTGGAGGCCTTTGCCAAGGCACCGAAGTTGTTAACTGTCCCAGAGGGGAAAGCAAGTGGGGATTTCACATCTTGAGGAGGCCAGGTTCTCTGCAGCCACACCGGGCAGGGTGGGGGGAGCACAAATCCCTTTAGAGAGCCTGAATTGCAACAGCCTGAGCTGCAGAGGGGCGGGAGGAATCTCTCACTCCTCCACACCCTGTAAATCCTCTGCTAATTGCTTTATTGCCCTTATTTGTGAAGATAAAGGAAAAGGATTAATTAAGAGAGAGGAGAACACATCTCCCTAGATGGACTTCATTAATTGATATGGGAGGGAGAAAAATCAATTAACAAATTCCTTTGCCTTCCTGATCAGTCTGGAAACGGAGCTGTGGCACTTTTTGGGGGGACTGTGACTGGTCAAACCTCCCCCACTCCCCCAGTGAGCTGCAATTCACTCATCCTGCAGTTTGCAGTTTACACCACTCAACCACGGTGTAAGAGCTGGGCTTTGCAGAAATCTTGCAGCTCTGCCACAACAGGCAGACACACGACGTCAGTGAGGTGAAGCTTCTGGGCATTAACTCTCTTTTTGGTGCTTCACTTTTAGCAGGGAGCTGCTTGTTTGCAGCAAGAAAATATAGCTCTAAAAATAAGTATAACACGGACACCGGTGTACCCTGACATTTCGGCAACGAGAAGGAGCAAAAGCAGCAGAATGAGCCAGAGTACCACATATTGCATGTATTCCTATCATTCCTCTGTCTGCTGGAACCTTTATACAAGTTTGGAGCTAGACCCAGACACAGGAATCTACCCAAGATGCCTTTCATGTGGCATATTAGTTGAAGGAAATGAATGGTCCCCCGGGATAAGGCCTCAGAGGAAAGGAAGTGTTTGATGAATGAGGTTAGAAAGGTCTCGGTGTAGCTGTGTCATGCCTCAGTAAGGGCTTCTCCAGACGAGAATGATGGTTTCCACTGCCTACACAAACAAGGGAGGATATTCAGCATCTGTGTTGCACTGCATAAAAACCACACAAATAATAACAACCATCAAGAAGCCAACTCACCTTATTTCTACGGTTTCATCTAAACTGGACTAAAGCAAATGTAAAATATTCAGTTGTTGGAACACTATAAACCACGACTTTGTGTTAAAAATACAGATGGGGGAGAGCTGCAGTTATCGACTGGGAATTACACAACTGGAATCTGCTGTATTGGGCAGTGATTCTTAAGTTGGGCTGTCACTGTCTCCCAGGGACGAAATTAGCGAATAAAGGAGAAAAGGAGAGCACAGGCACTGAAACAGAGGGAAAAAACTGCAGAAGAGGGACAGAGCAAGCTAATAAATAAAACAAGAGCCTGAAGGAAAGTGCTGCTTTGTCAGAATATAAATATTTCCCTTCCCCTTTTATCTTTAATGTGGTGCGAGAAGCTTATTAAGGGGAAGCACAGCTCTGTCCCTGGAGTCCATCCACATAACCACGCAGGGAGCCGGGTCCAACACAACCAGTGCAGCCACGCACACACCGACTCTTCTCTGCTGGAAACAAATGTAAGGTACCGAGTAATAAAAGGGAAAGGGGGAGCCCACGGTGGTCACTGCAACTGTTACCTTGCCGGCTCTGCTGCTGCTTCCCCTTAATGGGCGGCAGCGCTGCCAGGGGCCCAGGCTGGGGGGCTCTTCTCAGGTCTCAGCTGCAGCCCGGGCCGAACAGACCCTCTCTCCTGGGGCTGCGGCTCTCAGCGGGGAGAACCAACGTGGCCGTTTGTAATGAAGCCAAGTCGGGGGTCTGGGTGAGCGCAAAGAGGGAGCGTGTGGGCAGAGGGAAATGCTGCCCGGTGCTGAGGAGGAAGCTTTGCCTTGTCCCCGCACTGCGCAAAGCCACCCCCGATGGCCGGGCTGGGCCTCGCCTGCCCCCGGGGCCGTGCCCGGGGCCGTGCTCAGGGGACGGCGAAACACGAGGCAGAACTCTCGGAGCTCTGGTCTCCGGCAGTGACTTGGTGCCTCCTCCCTGCGCTGGCACCGGCGCCTCTCTGCCAGCCCTCCAAGATGTTCAGCCATATGGCTGCACAAAGCTGCCCCGGCAGGCAAAGCTCCCAGGCAGAGAGGGCAACAGTTCCCGCTCGCTGCCAGCGGATCCTTCCCGCTGCTCCCCGAGCCATCACAGACACAGGTGTCAGCCCGGCTCCTCCACCGCCTCGCCCTTCTCAGCTACCCCGAAAACGAAAAATAAAAGGAGAGAGCAAAAAGAAGAGCTTTGCATTTCCTCTGCTCAGGCCTTAAATTGGAAAAACGAGGGGAATTCATTGTTGGTGCTGATCCCTCCACCCCTACTGTTGCACCACTGGGGCCCTTTGAGCGTGACAAAATGAGCGCCCCGGGCTTGATTATGCAAAAGCCACTAATTCCTCCTCCAGTGAGGGGTGCTTGGGCTGGCCAGCTATACAATTCGGGTTTACCCGGCCTTTGTTTTTGCTTCTGTTTTAGAGATAAACACTCGGCACTTTTGCATCAGAAATAGACCTGACATTTTACTTATCCGTATGTTTGTGAATAGGAACAGACCATCACATACAGTATGTTTTCAAGTATCTTTCAGAAAAAAATGTTGGGATTATGTACATTTTGGCTTTTCCCCCCACGATGCTTCCACATGAGCTCCTATCCCACTTGTAATTTTTCATCATCTTTGAAAAAGAGATTATTTCAAATACTACCAGTAAATTGAATTTGCTCGGAAAAGTTTTCAACAATTATTTTCAAAAGTGATTTTAATAAAACTGTAGAAAAAAAACCCAAAAACCAACAAACTTCAAATAGATGCTATTAAAGATGGACAAAAGCAATAACAAAGTTTTATACAATCCCCAGTGCTAGTTCTGGGATACTGTTTGGCTGGCCCTGTTAGGAGACAAGCCCTCAGCCCCATGGGGTTCATCTAGCAAAATACCCCTTGTGCTGGCTCTCAGCTGCCTGGCTTCAGTTGCAGCTCAAGAGCAGCTTCCCTGGGGTGGAGCAGCACCTCTGAAGATCTCATCTACTGGGGGAGGACACCCCACCCCTTATCAGCTGATGCATTCCTTGCTCCCCTATCAGTGCACACATGTGCCTGGCCCCTCGCTGCAGCCCCAGTCCCAAGCCCTGGGTGAGACCTCCTGCTCTGCCCTACCTGCTTCAACTGCCAAGAGCTGGTGAAACTTACTTAGCTGAAGCAAAATCAGTAATCCTGCTTATCACACAGTTAAAACAAAACAAGACAAACAGAAAACAAAACAAACCAACAAAAAAATTACAGCTTTAACATAGGCTTTTGGAGCAAATCTCATTTGTAGAGCTTTGGTGTTTTAAGAACGGCTGCCTTAGAAATATTTGGAAAACAGCCTTTCTCTGGAAAACTGTTGAGCAAATTTGGAAGCCAGGGAGTAGCTATTACTCCGTTGCTCAGGTTGCTTCAGAGAGCCCAAACTCAGGATATCTGCACAATATCTATGGACCAACGCCTGTAGACTCTGCTCACAGAGATGACCCTTGTGGCTGGGGAGAGTGTTGAGTCACAGGCACAGATGAAAATCAGAGGGCTGCAGCAGCTCCCACCCCCTCACCCTGCCCCTCTCCTACACATGGCTGACCCTCGTGCAGGCATCTCTGGGCCAAAAGGAACGTGGCTCCAGGAGCTGCCTCAGCTTGCAGCCCAAAGGAGGGAAGAACACCAGTGCTGAATGTGAGCTGCAGTCCCAGAATGGCTGTGAGCTGAGCACAGATGTCCCTGCCCCAGAGGCAGCGATCCCTGGTGCAGGGCAGGGAATCCAGCTGGGGACAGTCACCACTTCAGCCCTCCCACTTTCCACAGGCTGTTTCATGAGTCAACACCCTTCTCCACCACAATGAGAATTCTCATGAGTAAGATCTTGCTGGGCAGAAAATGCCTTTACTGTTATGTCTAGGAAAACACACTGCACTTTGATAATAACAATGATAACACCACCACCACCACCACATTTCAGAGGCCCCTTGCCTCCCTACCCAGCAGCCACTGGCATGATGCTGCCTTCCCTCTGAGATGAGGCTCTCATTCAAATTGTTGCAAACAATTTACAGCACCTTACAAATGCCCACTGAGCTTAAATGCTATGAATGTCCATAGGCAGTTTCCAGGATTAGCATTCTTTCACCATCACCCAGCCACCACTTGGGGCAGCTTCAAGATGCTACTGGAGGGTTTGCCTCACCCAGAAAGTCACTGGTTTTGTATTAGATATTGGTTTTCTACATCGTGCCCCCCACCCCAACAGCCTTTATGCAAATAACCCAGTAGGAGCTGTGCAGACACCAGCATTAATGTCCCTGCCTCTGCAATTGCACTTTAGCAGCTACGAGCAGCTGGCATTTCAGTTTTCACAGCCCAGGCAAAACCCTGCACCAGCAGCAGGAGGCAGGGAGGCAAAGGCAGAGGAATGCCACCTATTACCTTCCCAGCACTGCTTCTACACCACAGCTCTTGCCTCCATCCACCAGTGAGACCAGCCCCTGCCTGACTTGTAGAAGCCCCTGGGCAGGGTCAGAAATGGAGCTGTGGGACAGGCTCAGCTCCGGCCTTGCTGGGCCCTGCACACATCTGCTCACTCACACCAGAAACAACACACTGACTGACAATGTTTGTGATTTCCTCCAAAATAAGATTTGTTGTTTTTTTTCTGAGTAACTTCTGCTCCAGGCAAAACCCTCAAACCTGTTTGTAAACAAACCAGAATGGTACAAGCTTTGGCAATTCCAGTCGTACAATATTTATGTTTTCAGAGATATTTTGTATATTTGTAATTTTAAAACACTGTTGCTTTTTACAGTCCTGGTGGGTACTCAAAGAGATGATCTATGAGAGCAAAAATAGCAAGACCTGCTATTTTTAGAAGTCAGAAGTGAAACAATCTACCACATCAAGCACATAAGAATTTGGCAGCAAATTATTATTTGAGAGGTCTGAGCACCTTCCCCAGACTGAGCCAGTGGATTACCAAAGATCATAACCATGTCTCAAAACACAAACACTTCATCAGCATATTACATCTAAAAAAAAAGAAAAAAAGGGAAATAAATATTAACTACAAATATGCAGATGTTCACCAAAAGAAGCTGCTTTCTCCTGCTGTGAAGGTGTAGCAAAGAAAAGCAGTGGCAGCCAAGGCCAGGCCAAGGCAGGGGCTGTAACTGCCAGGCAGCCTTAGACTGGATTTGGAGCAGAATTCCAGACGTTCCTCTGAGTTTCCCAGCTCTGCTAGGTACAAACCAGACAGATGATATGATTTCTTTTTAGCTCATATGAGAAAACATTACATGCAGAGGAAATCTATTTCAGACAGCAGTGTTGCTCTAGCAGAATGGGATTTCTCTGATGGTTTGCTTTGCTCCATATGCTTCTAATTATTGCTCAATTCAAACAGCTATTTCTGCATTGACTTGCAGGAATCTCAGAAGGCACCTTCTACGTAGGCAAGAAGCATAGCCCATAAATAATTTCAAAAAGTATTAAAGAGGGGAAGCTTCATAGCTTTTCATTCCAATCTGACTATGTGGTATTTAAATAAACCTCTGTGGCTTTCCAGTAACATAGTAGGAACTCCCAGGTGGCAGGGCTGGGGGGAGAGAGGGAGGAGAGCACTAAACATACTAATGAACATGTAATTAAGAAAATGGGCCCTCATTCCCTTCAGAGACTCCAGGAGGAGGGAGCTTATTTGAAGTGCTGCTTTCTGGTTCCCCTCCCTCCACAGAAGGAAACAGCTGAAAATCTCCGGTGCGATGCAGAGTGCCACTGACCCCGGCTCCAAGAGAGCCCAGTCAGTGCAGGCTGACACCAGGGCAGAAATCACAGCTTAGAAATTACTATGACTGGTAAAAAAAAGGCAAAGGAGAGCATGTGATGCTGATCCACAAGCCTCATGCCCCTCGTTTCCCAGCAGAGCTGTCTGTAGGCACTGGTGCTAACTTTTAACACTGCCAACTTTCCCTAGCAGCCTCACTGAAATGCAGGTTGGGTCGCTGCTGCTCTTGGAAAGGGAAATTCTCTGTACAGCAGCACGGCCCCTCTCCAGGCTTTGCAGGGATGCAGCAGGCAGCAGCCACCCACAGCAAACCTTCTGTGTCCTCGAAGGAGGGAACCACCTTCTGTGTCTCCAGGGTGCGACTGGGGCCAAAGGAAGAAGCAATTCTGTTTAAGAGTGTAATGGTAATTGGGGAGGACAAGGGTTAATTTGTGCAAGCCCATCGGGAAGAGGGAATATAAAAGTAATTAAAATGTTTGTTTCTCTTTCCAATCCAATTTTGGAAGTGGAGTCAGTTAAGGAAATTTCACCCTAAACAGGATGGCAGCAGTGATTGGTAATTTAAGCATTCGTGGGAGGAGGAGAGAGGATTTTGTAAACAGTGGCTTAGGGATTCCTTAGCCTCTTTAGACAGCTGGCAAATTCTGTATTGAATAACAGCTCCTCTTCCCTTGTTTTCTAAGCTTTGGAAACAACATTTTTTCTGGAGGCTGCACTCATCTTCAGTGAGTCTTAATCAGGCAAAGATAAACCATTTGTTTGAACATCATGCAGTGGTTTCCTGCCAATGTGATTGTTAGATGGCAGATCTGTCCTGAGAGAGATGGCAACAGTCCCATTATTCAAGGCATTTAGAATCAGACTAATTATACCACTAGCATATGCAACAGCAGGGCCTACATGATAGAATGGGTCTTTCCCATCTCTTATTTTGGGCTGAATCAGTTCTTCTTTCTACATAAACAGAGTTTGGGGCTTTCCACTGAAGCAAGCGAAACCTTACCCATTACACAGAACAAGTGTAAGCCCCTGCATTGGAAAGGGTTTAAGAGACACCCTCAAATAGGTGAGTCTACAGAAAGACAAAATTAAACCAAGTTTGGGCATAAATGACAAAAGACATAGAGCAATACGTTTGGCTGTTGCATCCCTCACATATCACGAGGTATCAACAGGAAAGTGACCAGAGCAACCAGTCACTGTGTCCACACCAACCCCAGTGCTGGAAGCAAAGCATAATTCAGTTTTCACAAAACATCTGCAAAGAGATGGGGAATTTGTGAACAAACTGGAGAGACTTGGCTGGTTGCAATGAAATTGCTCCATAGCTCAGCCAGCCTTTCCTTGCTAGAGCTGCAAGCAGAGTGCTCCCAGGTAAGAGACTGAAGGTGCCTTAATGCCCCACGAAGGGTGTGCAAATGGGACAGCCATGTAGAACTGGCTGAGGGAAGGAGAACTCATTTTCTCCAGCTTCTCTGCAGACAGCTGGGTTCTGAGGTTCTGCAGTTCCTTCAGGAAGGACCCAGAGTCCAGGTGTTACACTTGTCCTTGATCTCAGAAACTGAAAGGGGATTTACAGAAGGGGGAATCACACAGAAGGAACAAAACCACTGGGCTTTGGAGGAAAAAGGATGCCCGTCAGAGTCAGACTAGGTGGAAGATCCGGTGTGAAAAAGAGTTCTGGAGGAATATAGTGCTGGGAATGGGAGCTTGAACCACAAAAAGACACAGCAGGGAGGGGTGTATTTATTTTTGTTTGGATCTATAATACCTCTAGGGTTATAAAGCAAGGAGTAACTCTGCTACAGACATCTGCAGACCTGTGAGTCATGTTCACAGGCACTGGGAGAAGCTCAGGATAGGCTCATGAAGCTGGACCTCCTGTAGCATCCCAGAGAAGGTGGCTGGCCCAACAAGCAGGTTTACTCCCAGTGATGCCCAGGCTGATACTTCCACATATCCCAGTGTTTATGACATCAGGCAAAATCAGCTACTCAGTCTGGGAAGTGTCCAAGCAGCCTGCCAGGACAGAAGCACACTTTAAGATTTAAAGGATAAGAAATTAAGTTTGCACGTGCCTATGCCACAGCCAAATTTTCAGAGCAGGATCTTCCCCATTGATGGACAGAGGACAGTAGGCACAAATGTCATCTTCTCCCACTGTCTCTGGAAGCTTCCTTCTTCATCCTGTGATATTGCTGCACCCAGACAGAATGATGACAGGGCCAGGCTGGTAACACTGCTGCCAGCAGAGAATGTCTTGTTAAAAAAACCACTTAGCTAAGAAAAGAGAAATAGGGAGCGGTTGCCTGCATTTTATATCAAAAGGCCTCTGCAATCCTTAAACGGTAAGAAAGCAGATTAAAATGGCTTTAAAGAAAGAGGGGATTCAAAGTGCCATGCAAGGGTTAAAATGTAACCGATGTCCTCACTGAACTGCTGAGTGGGGATGAGCAGATCAACTTCAGGTTTTGTTTTCTTATTCATGGACTGGGGAGATGAAAGCAATCATCGGCCTGATAGCCCATCTCTGTGAATGTTTCCTAATGTTTTCTCCAATTTGACCGTAAATGGAGAAGGCAGAGCTGCTTCCCCGGATCCTTTGGGATACTGCTTCATAAGCTAATAATTATCTTACAAATCCATGATGCAACCAGCTTTTACCTCTCTCACTGTGGGAAACCACATCCCCTCCAGCAGTATCCCCTTCCTTTTGTCACCTGTGCCCTCCCCATATGCTCTTTTCAATCAGTGTCTTATGTCTTCAATCTAATTTCAAATTAAGGCTCCATGGTGGGGGGCAGGGGCTTGCCTCCTCCACTGAAATACCAGCCTCTCCCAGCTCATTACAGAAAGACCGGATTTCTTCTGTGAGCTCCAACAAGATGCAATTTAGAGTAATCTATCGGGCTGATAGAAATGCAAGCAGATATAATACTGTGAACTTATTTTATTTCTAATTATGCAAATCATTATGTAAAATAGGCAAATGCATCATTTCCCCTCGGGCTGCTGGCAATGCCCCACTAAGCTTTAGGGAGCGCAAATTTCGATGTTGTTAGCTCAGCAGCCTGCCTGATCATGTAAGGCTGTACGTAAGCAGGCTTCCAAACGGTAAGGTGAAAAGTGTCGTGGAGCTTCCCGGCTAAATGTAGGTGGGACAGAGCTGCCAGGAGAGGGGTTTGCAGCGGGGCTGAGCGGGCAGGGGCAGGGGCAGCGATGGGCTTTGTGCTGCTGGGGGCGAGGAGGACTGCAAGGCTTGCAACAGGTAATCTGAAAATATTCCCCCTCAGGCACCCAAAATACGCGGTAGGGTGGGGAGGGGGTGTTTTGTTTTGATTTCCCTCCCCACCATGGGAAGAGTTTTCTATCAGATGGGATAGGAAACAAGGAAAATGATATTGGCAGCGTTTCAGGAGGCTTTAAAACAGCAATATTCTGACTTGGCTTCGGAGTTGAACTGGATTTGCTTTAAATGTGTAAAAGGACGGGTAATTTGTTCCTAACAGTCCTTCCCTCTGTGCAGTAAGCCAGCTCAGGCAGCTCCAGAGCTGCACCAATACTTGACTCTAAATGTGTTCTGGTCTCTCGGACTTGCTGGGACTTTGCTTATGCTGGTTTATTTCAGGCAGGCTGTTGCACACTCGGAACACCAGGATTTGGGAGGGTTTCAGAGAAAACCTTTTGAACTGCTGTGTGGTTGCAACGGACAATTTCTCAGATGCTGCATTTGTTCTGGGTGGCTGATAACCTGGCTAACTGGCTGCTGATGCTGCTGTGCTGATGAGAATTCCTCCTGTTGTTAGGATATTTAAGTCATTTTGCAGGCTAACACTTGTGAATTCAGAGGGAGGTAAAAACAGGAGACAAGCACAAGTTTCCTGCCTTTTGAAACATGGCTGATGCTCCTTACAGACGTTCTGGATGCTTTGGGGTAATCTGAGTTCCAGAATCTTGGATTTTGCTTTTACTTTTTTTCCTTTTCTTTTCTAATTGTCCCCTGGAAGCTGTCAGGATGTCCCGGAGTGATTTAGGAGCCTGGAATTTTCTTAGGCCACAATCTGCTGTTTTGAGACGGCTACTGCCTCTCCCTGATTGTCCCACCTCCAGTGGGTCTACATAGAAAATAACATTTTTTAAAAAGGAATCTGGTAACACACACAAGAGACTTATTTTTCCTCCATTTTAGTCAATCCCGTTGCACATTCCTCCCATTTGAGATGGCCTAGCAGAATCATTCCTTGCCATAAGTTTCCTCTCTTATTATTTCCCTAAGAAATAATGCAGGATCCAGCTTTCCTTGCTTCTTCCTTTCTGACTACACTTCCACTTTTTTTTTTTTCCCTTTAATTTTTCTTCACTCTGATTCTTTGTTACGTTCCTCATAAGTGTAATGGACTCACACTGCTTTTATAGCACATACCAGAGCTCCAGTCTTTCTGTCCTTACCATGGTTCAGATGAATGACTCTAACAAATGGGAACCAGGGGGAACCACTGATGCCATCTGCCCTGTCTTGTAAATAAATACCCAGTTAAAGTCTTGCCAATTGATCTGACATTCCTTACTGTGAATAATTTCTGTCACTGTCTCCCTAGTGCTGAAAGATAGTTTCTTGTGATTTTACTCACTCTGGACTTGTCTCTCTACCTACAGAAATCAGAACCAGTGATGCAAGGAGAAGAAAGTTTGCAGTTGCTTTAATTTGTCTGCACTGCCATTGCCTGCCAGTGAAACATCACATTTCATCCAATGTTTTTCATTGTGAATATTTCAAAATGCTTTGCAGATGAAGTCAGTCATATAAACCACAGGGAAAAAATAGAGGCTTTAAGGTGATTATTACAGATAGGTGACTCAACAGCTCATGGAGTGTTAAGAAAGATGGGATGAGAATAAAACAACAACCCACAACTGGAAAGAATTATCTTTTTGAAGGTTACTAACAGCAAAATAACAAACAATAGACAAGTTCATGTAACTCTGTATCATGGGAAGTTATTTAGGTGAAGAGAATCACAAAAACCTGCTTAGTCACTAGGTGTAGAAAGGTAAGGAATTCAGATAACAAGCCTTAACAAACTGAAAACCTGCAGTTCCTCTAAGGCACTCTCAAACAGCTATAACTGAGAATGAAGAAGAGACTCTTTTCCAGAGGCAACTGTTGCAGCCATGAGTAGCTAGTTCTGCCTGTATATATTTGGGAGAGCACAGTATTATTTTAAAAAACATGTCCCCTTTTAGGGGAGTGAAATTCTTTTAGTAAGCCTGTTTATAACTGTCAAATTCTCTTCAACAAAAGCTGCAGCTCCACGGTCTTACTGGCATGAGGACACATTGTTCATGAGCAAGAGAGAACATGGGAAACATTTGTCCAACAATTCTTGGAGTTCCCTGAACCAAACCCTGACTGTCCAACTGCCCTGGAGGATGGTGCAGACTGGTATGTTTGCTTAGGAGCACAAGGAGTAGAAGAAAGAATTGTAATGATACCATTCATGGACCTCTGTCCTCAAAGAGAGGGCTGGGGTAGGTTGAATAACACTTTGCCTGTCTTTGAGCACAAGCTCTCTAGGCCAGTGTGAAGGAAACCCAGGTGCTGTTGCAGGGCTTCCGTCCAGCACCCCCTTTCCGTGCGGCTGAGGACACACTCTGCCTTTCTGTTTGAGGCTGGATGGCTCCGTGTTTTGGCCGTGACCTCAAAACACAGCCATGCTGTAAACCCCACATTTCTGTCCTTAGCAAAGGTGCACTGGTCTAGCTCTCAATCTGCTCAGCGTGGCCTGGCAGGCCTGTAACAGCCCTCTCCCGAGCTGTGCCATTATCTCTCTCGCCGGCAGGCTGGGGCTTCCACAGAGGAACCGCTGCTTCTTTAGACTTCAGGGGTTGCAGCAGCGCCGACTGGGATTTACATTGCTCCTCTTTCCTTAGGTAGCACTGGACGTTTCAAAAAAAGCTGCCTTCCCCTAGCTAAAGCTTAGATCCGCATGAATAAAGCGTTTATTCTGCTAGCAAAAAAAGCAACGGTCATGCTGCGATAACAAATCAAACCCCCTGCGCTGGGGGAGGCGATGGCGCAGACTCGGATGTCCCGGCGAACGCAATCATTCCGCAAACGTACGCGGGCGCTGAATTTCCACACACACGCCCTCCCCCTTTCTTTTTTTTTCCTTCGTTTTTAATAACTCTGGGCACCGGCAGCTGTTTGCATTTTCAAAGCCCGCTCAGAAAGCAGCCAGTTAATTTTAGTTTGCTCGGGCCACCCTGAGCGAGCTGGCTGGGCACCCCTCCTCCTTCCCGACTCTGCCCTGCAGCGCGGGAGGATGGGGGGCCCCGGGGCGGCTCCTCCCGCCTCGGCCCGCCCCGCCCCGCCGGGGATGGGAAAAAGTTGTTCGCAACTTTCCCCCCAACCGGGCGCGGGCTCCTCCCTCCACCCCACCCCGCGCCCACCCCGCCCCCGGCCGGCGATTGGCGGCCGAGCTCAGCCGGGTCCCGCCCCCGGCGCGCTTTGTGAATGGAGCCGGCGGCAGGGGCGGGGTCCCGCGGCGCGCCCGCGCCTATATGGGTCTTTTTTTTTTTGTGCCGGGGCGGCTGTGGGCCGGGAGCCGTGGTGCGGGTGGTGTCGGCGGAGCTGCGGGCGGAGCGAGGAGAGGAGAGAAGAGGCGAGGCGGGAGGCGCACGGCTGCCTCGGACGCACAGCCCGCAGCGGCGCCAGACGGGAGCGGAGCCCAGTCGAGCTGCGGGGAGGATCGCGCAGTAATTGGATTTTAAAAGTTCTTTAAGCCCGGGAGTAAAATACACGGCTCAGCTGGGCGCGGTAATAATCCGTTTAGCCGTAACCTAAATCCCCGGAGCCGCGCAGCCGGGTGGGGAGCAGAAGCGCCGCCGCCGCGGAGCCCTGCGCGGAGCTGGCCGGAGCAGGCGCGGGGATTTGCGCGCGTCTCGTGTCTCGCCGCCGCCTTCTCCGGCGGGACCGGCTTCGGAAACTTTCACCGAGGGAAACGCCGCCGCGCTGCGAACGCCGACCCGGGGAAGCCGAGGAAGAAAGTCGCGGAGGACCGGCCCGGAGCTGCGCTCCTCCCGTCGCTGCCCCGCGGAAGGGGCCCCCCGCCGCCGCAGTCCGGGCGCTGATGCCCCTGGGGCGCCGCGCCGCCCGGCTCTGAAGGACTCCTCGCGGCTCCCCGGGCCCTCGGCCGCCCTGGCGATGCGGGCTGGAGGAGGAGGAGGCGGCGGACAGGCGGCCGCCGCCGGCTGCCCCTTGCTGGGCCTGGCCGCGTTGCTGGCCGCCCTGCTAGGGACCCCTGCGAGCGCGGCAGCGCAGCAGTACCACGGCGAGAAGGGCATCTCCGTGCCGGACCACGGCTTCTGCCAGCCCATCTCCATCCCGCTCTGCACGGATATCGCCTACAACCAGACCATCCTGCCCAACCTGCTGGGCCACACCAACCAGGAGGACGCGGGGCTGGAGGTGCACCAGTTCTACCCGCTGGTCAAGGTGCAGTGCTCGGCCGAGCTCAAGTTTTTCCTCTGTTCCATGTACGCGCCCGTGTGCACCGTCCTGGAGCAGGCCATCCCCCCCTGCCGCTCCCTTTGCGAGCGGGCTCGCCAGGGCTGCGAGGCCCTCATGAACAAATTCGGCTTCCAGTGGCCAGAACGGCTGCGCTGCGAGAACTTCCCCGTGCACGGCGCGGGAGAGATCTGCGTGGGGCAGAACACATCGGATGCCCCGCCGGGGCCTGGAGGCGCGGCGGGCCGGGGGGCCACTGCCCACCCCACGGCTGGCTACCTCCCCGACTTCCTCACCCCGCCGCAGCCCCACTCCGGCTTCTCCTTCTCCTGCCCTCGGCAGCTCAAAGTGCCCCCGTACTTGGGCTACCGGTTCCTAGGGGAGCGGGACTGCGGAGCCCCCTGTGAGCCCGCCCGGCCCAACGGGCTCATGTACTTCAAGGAGGCGGAGGTGCGATTTGCCCGACTGTGGGTGGGCGTGTGGTCTGTCCTTTGCTGCGCCTCCACCCTCTTCACCGTGCTCACTTATCTGGTGGACATGCGCCGTTTCAGCTACCCGGAGCGGCCCATCATCTTCCTTTCGGGCTGCTACTTCATGGTGGCAGTGGCCTATGCAGCGGGTTTCTTGCTGGAGGAGCGAGTGGTGTGTCTGGAGCGCTTCACCGAGGACGGCTACCGCACTGTGGCCCAAGGCACCAAGAAAGAAGGCTGCACCATCCTCTTTATGATCCTCTACTTCTTCGGCATGGCCAGCTCCATCTGGTGGGTCATCCTGTCCCTCACCTGGTTTCTGGCTGCCGGCATGAAGTGGGGCCATGAGGCCATCGAGGCCAACTCCCAGTATTTCCACCTGGCTGCCTGGGCCGTACCTGCTGTCAAGACCATCACCATCTTGGCCATGGGGCAGGTGGATGGGGATGTACTCAGTGGGGTGTGCTACGTAGGTATCTACAGCGTGGACTCGCTGCGGGGCTTCGTGCTGGCCCCCTTGTTTGTGTACCTCTTCATCGGCACCTCCTTCTTGCTCGCTGGCTTCGTGTCCTTGTTTCGCATCCGCACCATCATGAAGCACGACGGCACCAAGACGGAGAAGCTGGAGAAGCTGATGGTGCGCATTGGCGTCTTCAGCGTCCTCTACACGGTGCCTGCCACCATTGTCCTGGCGTGTTATTTCTATGAGCAGGCCTTCCGTGGCACCTGGGAGAAGACATGGCTCCTCCAGACGTGCAAAACCTATGCTGTGCCCTGCCCCAGCCACTTCGCCCCTATGAGCCCGGACTTCACTGTCTTCATGATCAAGTACCTCATGACTATGATCGTTGGGATCACGACCGGCTTCTGGATCTGGTCTGGCAAAACCCTTCAGTCCTGGCGACGCTTCTACCACAGACTGAGTACCGGCAGCAAGGGTGAGACAGCAGTATGAGACCCCCGTCCCCTCTGGCACACACACACACATGCAAGCACAAACAGAGGAGAGGCATACTCGGCAGAAGACACCAATGGCTCCCTGAAGAGGGAAGAAAGGAAGGTTTTTCCAAACTTTTGTTCTTTCAAGTTTGCAAAAAAAGAGAGAATCTTTGTGTAAAGGATCAGATGGCCTGTCCGGCGGTGCTTCTGCCCAGCTAAGTGGAAGAGCACAGCAAAGGCCGCTGGTGGGATGGGAAGTCCTTCGCCTGCAACAACTCCCCAACTTCTCCCTCCCGCAGCCCCTGTGCAGGAGGAAAAAAAAACTAAACAACTGAAACCATCCTGCCTCGCTTTGGACAAGAGGGAGGGGAGATCTGTCGATCTGCCCTCGTGGAGAAGTAGCCAAACCTCCTCTGAATTGCGGGGGTCAAACTGCAGCGCGGGCAGGGTGACTCCGAGCTCTGGCTGCTCCTTCCAGCTCGGCAGAGCCATCACGTGAGTACGGCACGGCCAGATGCTGCCCAGGCCGGGTGCTGGTGAGATGCCTCTTCTCTCAACTCCCACGTTCCTTTTTGCCTCGGTGATACCTGTTGTCATTGTTTTAATGTGAAAATTCAGCCCTCGGTCTGTTGTTTTTGCTGCTGTGGGGAAGGAGGGGGTTGCCGTTCCACACCCTGAAAAGAAATGACTTGTTGCTTTTCAGCAGAAGGCTTTTCCCCCTTGCCTTTGTTCTAGGAGACAAAAGGGGAAACAAAAGTGTTTTCTGTGTAGAAAGGCATAAGCATGGGATCGGTTTTTATGGGCAAACTAACAAAAAGAAGTCGTTGAGGTTCACCCTTGGATGCGAGGAGCTCGCAGAAATAAACATTCTTTTTGGGAAAAAAAGGAGGAGGCAGGATGTGTTCCTGCCCTTCAGTATGGGCTGCTTCTCGGAGCCGAAGCAAATGAGGGCAAGAAGCCTACCTGAGAGCACCTGCCAAAACAAGAGCCATGAAAATATGTAAGGTGAAGATACGACTTCTTTCCCATAAACCTGCTTTCTGTCCCGCTCTGCAGTGAGCTCGCTGCAAGTCCAGATACACAGCGGGCTTCTGGGGACAGGAGGAATCCATTTGGCTCATGATGGATCCTTTGCCTCCTCAGGTTCCCTGATCTGCATGGCAATGACTCGTGGTGCAGAGGGGGGCTGGGGTTTAAAAGCAAACAGGTACTGCAAGTGAGGGGCCTTCTCATTTCAGCCAGAATGCAGCTGGTTAAGTTTCCAGTGATCACTTTTTGGAAGGAAAGACATTAAAAAATTAATCATCAAATTCATCATCTTTTTTGAAATGTGACAGATTTTTCTATCCTGAAATTTTTATGTTGACTTGTTCATATTTTATTTTTTGCATACTACTTTACCTTTATAATCACTGAAGGGTTGTTTTTATAAGTATATGTGTGTGTGTATATTCTTGCCTAAGGACAAAATAGGAAATTCTGGATTTTTAGCAAGTCTCTACCCTATAGCTGCTCTTCATTTTGTGGGGGGAAAGGTGTCTGGAATGAAACTAAAAATGAAAAAAAAAAAACCAAAACCCATTCAGGGTGAGGGGGCAGATGGCTGCTGGCTACGAGTATCCCAGGAGCCTGGACATGAGGAAGGGATGGGCTCATCAGCCCCATCCTTCAGCAGATACCTTGTCAGACTCGCAGGGCTCGGGGTTTTGTCTTTTATGATGTGCACATGGAAGAAAAAGGAAAACAAACAGAAAGGTGAAAAACAAGTGCAGTGTGTATATTTTGTAAATCTCATTTTTTTGTAAGAAAATATGTATTTATGTTTCTACTTGGTTTTTTGTTTTGTTTTTGGTTTTGTTTTTGGTTTTTTTTTGAAGGTCTGTATGAGGCCCTGCTTCATCCCATGTACAGATCACTAAATAAATAATTTTTAATACAAGGGCTCCAATGAAGTTCTTTCAGTAGCTGAACACCCAGCATGTTTCAGAAGGGTGGGCAGCTCTGTGAGTAGCATCTTTACCCCCCCCACCTCAACACACACACTTGGTTATGGGAGATGGCCTGACCAGAAACTCAGCTGTGACTTGAAACGGGGCCGTCCTGAGTTCTGGCCACTCACTGGAGGGGATCCCAGTGGGAGACGGTTTCAAATGTTTGCCCTGCCTTGAGGTACTTGCATCCTAGCCAAGTTTTCTTCCAGGCTTTGCCTCTTGCTGAGGGCAAGCTGATAAACCAGTTTTCTTATCTAGAAAATAAGGATAATGCTCTCTTCCCATTCCAAAGGGACTGGGAGATTGAGAGCAGGAGGGTGCTACAAGTGCTGTAAATTAAACCCTTGCTTTGAGGGTTGTTTTAGAGAAACACTCCAGACTTGGTGCTTTTCAATAGCTTTCAAAGGGCAGTGTTTTAGACTGGCTTCTCCTTCTCTCCCTCCCACCTTTGCTATTGCCAGTTCTCTTCAGGTGAATTTTACTTTAATCTTAATATCTAGCCTAAAGCCTCCATTTTTTCTTATCACAGTAATCTGAAAGCTGATAGCTTCAATGGAATTGTCTATTTTATTTCATTTTTTAAACTGAAATGAATGTTTAGGTCTCAAGCTGTGTTGCTACAATCATGGAAAGCAAACAGAATTTTACACCTGTGAACTGATAGTTTCCAGCTTTTCTGTTACAATGATTTTGGCATCTTTATTGGGTTCATCACCCCTCCTTTGCCTTAAACTAGGGCTATACTAAAATGTGTTACAGAAGAGAGGTCTGAGATGCCTTAGCTGGATACCCTCCTGGTAGCTGTGGTTGCACTGCAATATTGTTCCATTTACTGAGCCCAGTGTGTAATAGTTGCACTTTCTCTCAGGGCACTATTTTATTTGGACACTGTGCTCTCAAACATAACCTTTTACAGTGTATGAACTACTGATTTCAAGTTCTTTTCAGAGCTAGCCCCATTCACACTGCCTTTCTAGAAAAGCCACATCTGTTATTTGAAAACATCTCTGGCTGCTCCCCAGAACTGCTCACTTGTCAAGTCTCCTTTTTGAAAAGGCCCTTTGCTTTCCTTCAAGTCAGGCTGCTTCAAACTGCTCCATGACATGAGCTCCCTGTTTATTACTGAAGGGGGTTTCATTCCACTCACTTAGGAAACCTGAACCCTCCTCTAACCATTTCCTCCCATTAATCCATCAGTGCTGGCCAAACGATGGAGCTGCTGGGACTGACCCCCCTGGGACTGACCCCCCTGGGCCACCTCACCCCACATGTGATTCTCATGCATCACTTGGCTCCTGCAGGAGGCCTGTCACCCTGCTCCTCTCTCCTCACCACCCCTCCCATCCCTGCTAGGTGGACGAGAAGCCAGATTTAAGGGGGATTGCATTTTTTGTTCACAGGTGGAAAAACATACATAGGTTTTTGTTGTTCACCAGATTAATATCTAAAAGAAAACATCTCTGCACCAGAAACCATGAAAGCTGAATGATCTTATTTCAGTATTTCCTAGCAGGTGGCTCTAAATTTAAAGTCGCTTATTCAAAACTATCCAAATCAGATGATTTTTAGATTTTGAGACTGGATGTGAAATGTGATGCTGGTGTAAAGCAGAAGCAAGTGCTCTTTACTTTTAAGCAGATGTGATTCGCAGCAAGAGTGAATTTGCTCACAGTGGAAACAATTTGGAGAATTTCAAGTAGTGATAGTGTCTGGCCTCCTGGAATAAAAATCTCTATGGCCTTTCTGATAACAAAGTAGCATTTACTTTAATAATGGAGTACAACTTAAAAAAACATCTCTTTATGAAGCTGCCTGGAGAAAGGAGATACAATAAGCCCTTACCAACCTTTGCTAATTGCTGCAAAATTGTTTGTCTTTGACTAATGTTTGACTTCCAGTTAACATTTTTAAGTTTAAGAAAAGTTTCCCACCCTTCACCTTTGGCTCTTGTTTAGGTGGTGGCTTCAGTTCACAAGACCTTGGCAAGTAATAATTGCTGTTGATTAATATCACTGAAAGTTTCCATCATGTATTATATTTTCATGAAAAATATGTAAACACTTGGTTCTTAAGTTACAGGGACATTTGTGTTCTTTCCTAGCAGAAAGTATTATTTCAGGCAAGTTAAACAGGAGGTATCAACAGTTCTATAGTTCCTGAGTAATATAGTTCAGCAGGAACTTAATGTCTCTGCAGAAAAAGAAGTGCTTTTGTAATAGATCAGTGTTTGTTTGGGTTTATATTTGGTGGAATACCCACACCAGCAATTGAATGTTTTTGTCTTAAGTACCTCGCCCACAACCAATAGCTTTGCATGCAAGTCAAAAACCACAGAGCTCTGTGTTCACCAACTGGCAACAGTAAACACTGTGTATCACTTCACATGGCTTTCCAAACCAAACATCTAGCTTCTATCTGAAATAGGCTTTTATTTCCCCCCCCTGTATCTCATTCTCCCTTCCTTCCAGACCTTACAGGTACTTCATATTCACCCTGTGCTCTGTACTTGCTTTTTATTCCTGTTACTTTCTAAAACCATGAACCCAGCTGAAAGAAATTTAGTCTTTTGCTTGGAGAGGAGAAGAAGACTGGGGATCTTTCAGCACTATGACTGCTCACTGAGATACACTTATTGCCAAGCCTGTTCTATATAAACCAGGATAATTGTTTCATGCCAACATGAGCATGTGGTTTTGGCAGCTACAGCACTGCACAGGATAATATAGGATTGGGAGAATAAATACAGTGCATGGCATGTTCCCAAATGCCCCACTTAGAACCAACACATTTTGACTACAACAATGCCCAAATTATAAAGTACCTACATCAGAGTTTACCTCTGCTCAGACAACCAGCCTGCACCAGTCAGAGGAGGATGGGGAGGGGTTTGGTGCTGTTTAAACTCCAAGGCTACCTAGGTTTGGTAGCTGGGCATTGCTTGTCTCAAAACCAGATCAGTGGAAGCAAGGCACAGCACTTTCTCCTCACCCAGGTAAAGGGTGGGCTCAAGAACAGTGTTACCACAGCTGCTGCCAGGTAGGATTTGACTGAGAGCAGACAGGCCCAAACAGGGTCAGGAGTGTGTGCTCCTCTACATCACTTACTCCTCGCTGGCCACACATGGAAACCACAGGCCTGGGATACATGAGATATGGATAAAAAGCAGGAGTGAGCAGGGTCTAGCACATTTAAAAATTGCAGTTGTGACTTGAGGGGGATCACTTACCCCTGTTAATCAGGAAATCCTGCTAGCAACAACTTGTCCATTTGGCTGCCCCAGCCCTGTCACAGCTTGGGTTGGTTACACACAACCCTTTGCTTAAGCATGTTACTCTTCCAAATACAGGTGGGAAATGAGCGTGTGCTGCCTGGGGGTGCAGTCTGTATGTGTAGGCTTTGGCTGCACAGGGCTTGAAAATTAACCCTAGCACGTGGCCGCCAGGGTGGCCATACCTTACTATTAACATTAGGAATCCAAAGGCCAGGATGACAAGTAGAAAGACAAAAAGCAAGAGGCCCAGTTCTCCCACACCTCCAGCTTTACTGGAGGTATTAACAATTCTATCATTGTTCTCACCCCAATGTGCAGGAAAGCAAATGCTGTTCTCAGGGCAGGCAAGGAATAAGATTATTCCTGCTGTGCTGTCCTTTTCCTTAGGCCAACATACAGAGGGGCTTCAGAAAAGCTTGTGGTGAACGGGGAATTCTGATTAGAATTGGAGCAGAAGAAAAGTATGCTATCTGGCTCAGAGGGACACAAAAGCGTGTCCTACCAAGTAGGCTCTAATCCAGGATTTGGAAGACAAGTGCTTGATTACCTGCACTGTCACAGATGGTGGACAGATCACTTACAACCAGACTTAGAGCTGTATTGAGGCTGCTAAAGATGCAGGCAGGTAGGTGGAAAGCACTTTGCATAAACATTTACATTCCCAGGAGGTGTCTTGGTAATTGATTGGAAAATCTCACCTGTCTCTAATTCCTATAAAATAAGGACTTCCCTATATTACACCAATGTTGTGAGAATAAATACTCTCAAAATCAGAAGAAATGGAATATGGTGATAATAGGGTTTGTATAATTAACTGTGCAGAACTTTGTCCAGTAGCCTGATCTTTAGCAAGTAGGTCTAGAGAACACCAGATTAAGACCACCAGTTAGAATAAATTATTGGTGTGTTTTCCAAGATCTTATCTAGAAGTAGGCAGGCTGAGCAGATGCTTTCACAGGATTATCACTCTAGCCAGGGCTTAAATACAAGGTGTGAGAGGGTATAGAGATGCAAACTAGGCAATTAGAAAATGACACTGACCCAGGCACACAGGAAAATCAACAGCTGCTTGCTACACTCAAACAAAAAGCACTTGCATTGTACTGGTACCCGGGCAGAGCAAGGATAGGGTTTGGGGCCCATCTGTGCTGTGCCACTTAGCTCTGCCAGTGCTCCTCAATCTCTCATCTTCTACATGCTGTAAACACAGCTGTTCTCAACAGGCTCCATGACATCTCTGCTGTCCCCCTTCAGTACAGTTCCCTTCAGCTTGCTGCAAGCAGGATCATCGTAGGAGGCCTAAAGCAGAGTTGGCCAAGGTTTCACCCAAGCCCTGAGCTGTAAGAACCCACCTTCCCTGCCACGTTTGCACTTTGTCTCTTAGTTCCTCAACAGTTTTTTTTCCATTACCATGACCTCCAACATTTTTCATTTTCAACTCATGAGCTTTTAGGAAAGACAGTCAAAGGGAGCTACTTTGCAAACTGTTCACCTACAGCAGGAATCAGATCAGCTGCCTGACAGCTTCCTTCCACAGATTTTCCAGGCAGGGTGTGTTTCTGTATGTGTGCACATGTAGCATGAGGACATGCTAGTGTAACACCTACAAGTTGCAACTACAGGTAAATCATCAAAAATCCAGCGAAGAGAGAAAATCAAAAGGCCCCTGCCAAATGCAGCTGTCTGCTAATTAAACACTGGTGTTAATTGCAATAGTGTGTCAGGACTCTATTCCTTATGTTTGTGGTGGTGCCTGCGTGAGCTCAGGATTGCTCAGAACTCTCACATTCTCACAGAAAATGAACCCATCTATAAAAGGAATGAGAAGCTGTGATATGTATATATATCTATAGGGCTATTTTTAAAGAAAAAGAAAGATCTTTTGGTGTGGGCTAGTTCAAAGCCAGCTTTGATTATCTAAAGCATAAGTTCTCTTTAGAAAGGGTAAAAAACTAAACGAAAAGATGGAAACTTTTGTATTTAATCCATGATGAAAAGAGCATTTTTATTTGTAATGCTCTTGCCCCCTCTCTCTCTTTTTTAAATTAAGGGCAACACGTTCAGCTTCCAGGCAGCATTCCCGGCCCTCCTCTAGGAGATGTGGAAGCAGCATTCCAGCAAGGGGATGTCATCTGACACCCCTGCACAGCCCGCATTCCAGGCTGCAACCAGCGGGATTATGCGAGCGCACAGAAAGCCCTTCTAGAGACAGGATTTGCTCACACTGTTTGTCTTTACACACTCTGCTCTCTGGAGGTAGTAAATCAGCCTTGGATCTGCAGGAACGACTCGTGATGGCTGCAGAACCGAGGGAGGCAAGAGGCAGCAAAGGTCTGGGCTCTCTGAAGCAGCTCCTGGATGACACCAACCAGGGGTCCCAGGTGCTGCCCAGCACCTCTGCCTGGCCCGTGCTCCTGCTCTAGGCTGGGTGGAGCTGGGCTGCCTTTCCAGAGCCCACGCCACATTCCTGCTTTTACAGTAGATGAACCAAAGTCTCAGGGTTTGTTTTTTTAAAAGAGAGGTTTTAAAGACTCCACTTTATAGTTACCCTGAGCCAGAAACTGTTTTCTGGTAAGAAATCCCTCATCTGCAAAGATGAATTCATCTGTGGATGGGCTTGCTTTGTTACGAAGGCACAGAGCTTTGTATTCACTGCCTCAGACAGGGGTTTTCTGCCTTTCAGACTCCTGAAGGTTTTTGCCATTTGACTAACACAATTAACATTAACTAACTTTAACCCCAGATCTTTCATTTTTCTCACATAAAGATCTTACAGCACAGAATTCTGAATCAAATATTAATCAAAACCTCTCTACACAAGAACTGAAAATAACTTTCTCAAAAAAAATCTCAAAAGAATCAACAATTTCATTTTAAAGACTTTTCCATTTTGCTATTGATTTTCATTAATAGTATCTCTGTTAATAAAGTGTCCTTTGGTCAGCATTTCCCCACTGATCTCAGACTTCATACATTACTTGAAAAAAAAGTGTACTAACAAGGTATACACATAAAAACTCAGCCTGTGAAGCACGTATCATGGTAACTGCTATTTTCACAAGTTCCCCAAGCTCTCAGTGTCATCCCTGGCTGCATCTTATTTAGCTAGCAAAGTTCTTTGTACCAATTCCAGCCTGTATTTTATTTTGTCCTGACTTGTAAGTCTGCACAAACAATGTCATTTTTATTAGTAAATGAGAAGCAGTGTGTGCCAGCAGACAGGGCACCAGATGAGGGTTCAGGAGAATGTCACACTTTTCCCAAACTTGCCCATGGTCTGCAAATTCTTCCAATCGTCTTTACCTCTGCTTCTTTTTTGGCCCCTCTATAAATAGGATCATACTCTCTGGGACAAAAAATGTCTCCATTGTCCCCACATATGTGTTGGTACCATTCCCATCTTGCTGGAGCCCTGATCTTGACGGGGCCCTCTCAAGATTCGGCACAATGCAAGAGGTTCCAATTAAAAATAATTGATCATTAAGAGGCAGAGAAGGGTAAAGAGTGAGCTGCTGCTTCACTTTCTGTGGGGAAACAGCCAAACACTAGCAGCAAAGTAAGAGACATGTGTGATGACACCAAATCTTCCCAAAAAAATGAAAGTGGGAAGTGTCACTCATCACCTTTTGGGCTTTTGTGTAACATGCATAAGGAATGTTCCTTTCTCTTAAGAGTCCCTGTGGACTCTTCAGATGATGGGATTTACTGTCACATGCCCTCTTCTGCCTGTCTTTTTTTTTGGTTGTTGTACAAAGTGTTGCCATGTGGGGTCTGTGTGATAGCACATACTGCAAATCCCTCCAGCTGAGTGGAAGCAGCACTGGCCGGGTGGGTTGTTAGCTGGCTGGCTGTTGCCTAAAAATGAAAACCAGACACTGAGGAAACAATCTTGGACATAAAAGGAAAATATATCTCTGCAATGAAAAAAAAATCCAAAAACAAACCCTCAACCTCAAAACACAATAAGTGGCTGGATTTTTCATTAAATGATCACTGTGGAGTGACTAATTGAACAGCAGAGCAAGGAGGAAGCACACTTCTGCCTCACGCACCTCCAAAATAGGGATTTGAATTAAGCAAAACAATTTTTCAATTCACTCTGAACTGCTTCAATTAAGAAGTAGAAAATGTCAGAATGTTCTGTTTAAATGCTTCTTAAATGAAGCAACTGCAAGTTTGAACTTGAAACGCACCCAAAATGAATGAAAAACATTAAACGACCTCATACAGTTCAATTAAGATCAAGGGACAGACCAAGGGATGGACCAAGGCTACAACAGACAAGTGAGGGCAGGGGAGTTCCTCTTTGAAACCTCGGAGAGTTTAAGAGAGACACAGGAGTCAGTTTTGCCTCCAGCTTGCCCTGTATCACTGAGAAAGCCTAGCCCACTTCACCCATTCCATACAGACCTGGTGATAAGGGACGTAAGGCAACAAATGACATTAGACATGGCATATAGGGAAAAGTGTTTGTGGGAAGCAGAGTTAAGAGGAGAGCAATAAACACGACTGAGACTAAGGCACAAGAGGCATATGGGCACAGCTACAGCTACATGTATGTTTGCTTTTCTTGGGTTTCAGTCTGGCCAGAAAGAAAACAACTCTGGTGGGAAGCCATGCTTCTGTGCCCACTCAACCCATCCTCATGCTGACTGGCCCTCTCTGCTGGCACCACGATGGCCTGGCTTGCAGCCTAGGCCAGCTCCTAGCCAGCCTTCTCACAGCTCATGCAAGGCCAACGCGTGGGTCCTGCCCCTCCAGGCAGGTGTTACTCTGGGATTCCTCAAGCTGCCTTTTCAACAGGACACATAGAGCAAAGTCCTGCCTCTCTCACCAGTTAAGTGTGGTGAAGTGCCCAGGCTGTGAAGGAACACTTGGTCATACAGAACTGCAGGAGCATCTCCAGGGCAAACTAATTGCAGAATGTAATTGATGTGCTCAACACGAATGCTCACCAAACAGTTCCTCCTGTACATTTGCAAAAGTGAGAAGTTTGATGATAAAAAAAATCATGCAGGTTGCCAGGAGCGTAGGATGCCTCCCTAGAATGTCAGTCCTATCTATTCCCTTAGAAACCAGTCAATAAGGAGTTAAGGTATGAGCAAACACAACCTTAGCTGTGCTCTTTGAGCGATGCCCCAATATGGCCATAACACACAGAGCCTGTGCTATCTCAAAGGCAGAATGCAAACACTGGGGGAATAGGGCACATGACCACAGGCCAGAGTCTAAAGCCTTTTTGCAAGGGAAAACTGGCCTGCACCAAAGCCACAGGGACTGGGGCACAGGAGTGTCCACACCACCCTTACCCAAGAGTCAGCTGCTCTCTTCCTCAGAACTAACAGCTCCTCACTTCACAGCCCCTGTCTTTGCAGACCACCACAGGATTACTCACTCTACCCTCCATCGCTGAGCCACAGACCATGCTGCTGGCACCCTTGCACACTTCTGCTAATTCCCCAGGGATGAAGAGCACTAAGCTGTTATTATCACCATTTACAAAGTCAACACCAAAAGCAGACCTGCTGTTACTGAACCACCCACATGAAGGGTGGCAGGGAAAGAGGCAACCCACCTTTCAGAGGGACAAGGCTTTCCTCAGGTCAAAACCCAGCAGTTTTCTTGTGCCGCAGCCACAAAGCAGCCACGGCTCAAGCTCTGCCAGCTGGAGTGAGGCAGCTCCCACAGCTGACCTGCAGGATCCCCGTGGTAGAGTCATCCCCAGAGACTGGGAAGACTGTTCAGGCCCTTTCAAAAAGCTTATCACTTACCATTTGCCAAGATGGAAAAGAATCAACTGCTAACAGACAACTTTGCTGCTGTGTCAGTGAAGACTTTTCTTCAGCAGGGGGTACAAACACTGCTCTGAGATGTGTGGCTGTAGAGAACCCTGCTCAAACCTTCTTTACCTTGGCAGAGATATACTCACAAGTGTTGCATTGTCCATCTTCTCTATTTATTTCTCATTCTCTGCTCCCTAGGAAACTGAGAATCCCATTAGCATCTCCTCCTTTTTTGTCCTACTTTGAATGCTGAGTAGCTAGCACCCATTATTCTGTGACAATGTCCCATCTCACTGACATGTCTTGAATATGTACATTTTTATACTGCTTTAATAGTGCTATTTTAAACTTTAAAGCCTGTCACTTGTCCTCGTGAAAGTCAGATGGAAAATAATGCTATTCTCATATTTTTTGGTCTTAACATCCAAAGCAGCAGTCCCTAAAGTAAGCCTCTGTCCTCCTGCTGGTAAGAATTTCTGTAGCCAGTTTGCACAGCACAGTCCTGTGACTACAACTGAAGGGCAAATCCTAGTGCTACATTACAGCACATCTGCAGTACCTCAGGGCTTATTCTGTCACCACCTACAACCCCTTGACTTGGAGTTTTGGCTGAGCAATTACTGCAGTATCAAATGATAAATAAATACAGAAATCAAAGATTAGAAAGCTAAACACTGTATGTGGCAGTTCCCACCTCTGTATGGACACAGGTATGTACTACTAGGGTAAGGTCAAGAGTTGGACCTCAAAACTGAATCTGAAATCCAAGCCTCTCACAGTCCCAGAGGCCTAGAGTCCAGTCTCTGAATACAGACACATTCTTGCAGTTTGAGTTTTCCCAAAATATCTCATAAGGAAGGTACTTACCATCACCATCTAGAAAGAGCTAAAGTGCAGAAGCTGTCCCACAACATGCTGACAACAGCTGACTTGGGGGGTAAGGTCACCGGGCTGAAGACCCTACACTTAGACCTGAACACTCTCAAGCCTTGATTCCAAGCTCTGGGTGCAAGTATCAGCCAACTGGATCAGGAAAGCAGGCTAAAGCCTGTTCTTCTTGACAAAGAAATGCCCAAAGGTAGAGCTGGCTAGTGATAACCAACATAACCTGGTCACATTTCACGTGCAGGGGAAAAAGCACCAGTGAAGGCTGCACAGCATTGCAATCTTCATAGTGGTAACCACTGCAATTTCACAAGAACATACATACACTAGCAAATTAAGAGTTAACAGGAGAGTGGACTAAAGAGCTGTCTCATCCTATAGTTAAAAAAATCCTCTTAGATTCAGGTGTAAATCCAGGTCCCCTTTCTTGACCTACAGGCTATTTGCCATACTGTCAGTCTCTAGGGTTAAAAATCTCCCTGGCACTAAGTCCTTCTGTAAACACTCCCACTTTATCTGCAGAGAGAGGATCCCAGCAGTACTGGAAACAGATATAAATGGAAACTGTTAAAAAAAAGTATTAATAATAATAAAAAAAACCCCCATTCAGCATATGCTAAGAATAGCAGTGATTTCTGGCAGGAATTAATTAAACCAGATGAAACACTTCTGATATGATTTGTGCTATCAGATCATTTAATTAGTTCTGGCTTTTAGTTCATCGTAACAAGCTTCTGTGAGGGTGAAAAAGAAATAATTGTTTATTCAAATGGCAATAATTTGGGTTGCTTTAATTGACTCCTAGTGTGAAAGCATTGATCCCTGCTGTTTTCTAAAATGCTGGGTGGAAAAGTTCCAGCATGATCTCCAATTCTGCAGGCCAGTGAGTTCATTCCCCATCTGCAGCATAGCCTGCTTCAGCCCCATCACTTCTCTTGGCTTGTCTGTACACTGCTGAGCATCAAGGCAGGGCTCAGCCATTCTCCACTGTAGTGGAGAATGTAGTGAGCTTATTAAGTATTCCTCTGCAAAGCTGATGATGTGCTCATAAATAACATTGGGGGGGCTGAAATTTCATTTTCTTTCCAGCAGGTTGGGTATTCTGGAAAGGAAATGTTTTAATAAGAAAAAAAAAAAAAAAAAAAAATCAGGCACCCAGAGAGTGTCTAAAAGGGAAGAGGTTTTAGATAATACAAAAAACCTTCCTCAAAAAAAAAAAAAAAAAGTCTTTTTTTTCCTGTAACTAAATTTAATTCAACAATATTTGCCCAAGGGATAGGGGAGGAAATTGATTTTGCTTCACTACCAGGATACAGTGTAGAAATGCCACTGAGCCTACAAAGACACATGCTAGCAGTTTTAGAAGTAGAGCTGGTAACTCCTGTTTCTGCTGATTGTTAATTTGTTGGGTGCCAGTCAGTAAAAAGGTCATATAATTCCTGCTGGGTAAAAGGTGGTACAGGACTAAGGCATACAAAGAAGCCAAAAAAAACCCCAAACCAAACCAAAAGCCCCCCCAAACCCTACATTTCTGCAAGTTGAAAACCCATGGAAGCATATTGCACATTCATGCCTAACCCAATGCTGAATTATGGGTCACTACTGAAAAAGCAGAATTCCTTACATTACTTAATCCAGTGAGGTCCGTGAGAGAAGAAAAAGGCCCCAGTTTGTAAGATCTAAGGGGCTAAGACCTTATCTGCACACTCTCCTGTAAAGCTCCAGGTGCAGTGTGAGATCTGTATCATCAGTCCCATGCTAAAAACTATGTTGTTTAAAACAAACCAATCAAAGGCTGAAAAGCAGAGCTCTCAAATATCAGGGAACAGCAAAGCAAAGGTTGCCTAACATAACCTCCCTCCTGCCTCCGGGTTGCAGGCTTCCATCTCTGACCAGGCACTGCCCCCACGCTCAGTTTTTTGGCAAGCCCCTCTTCACTGCAGGCCCAGCACTGACAGTGCTCTGCACACCAAGCAGCTCTTCAGTATTAATCTCAGCTCTTCAGCGTGGGGTTCGGCTGCACCTACTGCAACCTGTCACAACACTGAACAATGAAACTTCTCCATTCTACACTGCATTTTTGTTGCTGTTCAGCTACAGAGCTCCAAATGCTGTGTACTAGTTAATACATTTTTTTTTTTTTCCCCCAAAGTGCCCCTGTGGGGTGAGGCAATTCCCTAAGTTAGACAGTAAGCTTGAGTCACTTTCTAAAGAAAAGTAGAAAAAGGGCAGGAAAAACAACCAGATCTCTGGAGTCCAAATCAAGCACCTAAATCATGTTTTTTACAGCAGGCCTCCGGCCTTTATTCACACCACCCAACTTCTGCTAGAGCTTAGGCAGCAGTAGAGACACAGCCCCATTCACTGACAGAACATCAATCTACTCCTGTGACTCCAGCCCAATATATTCTATGACCCTGTCCAAGGTCTACGTAGGGTGAAATTCAGGCCTGTGTAGAGGGCCAGCACTCTCAGCCTTTCCCAGAGGCTGCACTTGTTTGTGTGCCTCACACTAGTGTCATGAGCTTTCTTTGGAAAGGGAAGAGTTGTGCTGTTTATCCTCCAGACAATGAGCCTGGCTTGTAAGAGGCACATCTGTCCACACTGTGGTTAGAAGGGGCAGAGTAAAGGTTACACTGGCTTCTTGAAAGCACTTTGATAATCTAAAAAGTAGGAAATAGAATAATAGCACAGTTCTACATTAGAAGTAATTTTACCCAAATAATTAAGGAATAAACTCCACCTTTCAGCCATCATCTACGTAGCAAGAGTGTGTCCTGTGCACCTGAATACCTTCAACCCACAAATCGAGAGTCATTTATGTTAAACACGGGTCTTGCAACCTGGAAGGAAAGGCCTCAGATTTCTTCACAGAGGCACCCACCTAGTTATGTAGAGGAGGTGACTGAGACAGCATCATGGTTCCATTGCTTCTGCACTTTCTGTATTTGCAGCTCTCCATCTGTGTGGCCAGTGGGAGCTTGTGAAAACCCCTAAGCAGTGGAAGTTCCCTGGCCTTTTATAGCTGCAGGTAACTCCCAAAACTGCCCTGTTCCCGAGTTCACAGTAAACAAGGGTGCAAATAAAGAATGTTTTCTGCAATCACACTGAAACCAAAGCAAATCTGATTTTCACTGGAACAGTGACATCTACCACAATTGGAACTCTCTGAAGTCACGTTTTCATTGTCTGCTTTGAGGTTCACACATCAGTCAAAGGGTCAAGATTGCCAGAGCAGCAGCAGCAGCAGAAGTATTGCTCCTCACACACATATATAGCACATGCTATTGCCTGGTCCTCTAAAGAAAATTTACCAAATCAGACAGCTAATGTTCAAAACAGGCTGGTTTTACAGTTCCAGTAGCTGCCATGAGCTCCTTTTTCACAGAATGGCTGATAATAAGCTTAAATAAATTTAAGTTAGAAGTAACTGAAGAAAACAGTTCTACTCATTCTGAATAACATTCTTTGCTGCTATCATTTCTAATTTTAGCTTTTGAATTTCTTCCTTTAAATTAATTTTATGTTTAAAAATACATATAAGCTTTTAAGGGTGTTTTTTAGCCATGCAGCTATTAAGCATCTCATCTATTAATTTTAAGAGCCTTCTGAATGGAGGGTTATTCCCTCTTAGCAAGTTGTGCAGCTATTGTGCCCTGTTGGTCCCATAGCTGTGCCTGTCCAACGTTACTGCATTCCAGTGCCGTGCCTGCACTGCTGTGGTATCTGGGGGAGCCAGGAGGGTCCTGGCTGTAGCAGTGTGGACAAAAGCTGCACCCCAGACAAAGACCCTGCAAGCTGGACTGAAAGGGTGAACTGCATACTTGGAAGTCAAAACAGAAAAACTGTGTTTTGCTGTCCTAACATAAAGAGATAGTGCCAGCTTAGTGATGGGCTCACAGAACACCTAGAAACAATCAGAAAACAGTCTCAGAAAGTCTGTGAAGACTCAGATCTGGCTCAGGAACCCACCAAGCTAATTGATAGAGTTGCAGAGGAACTTTTGGCGAAGTCTCACCCTAGGTTTGTACCATTCTCCTTGTACCTCACTGGCATTTCTCATTAGCCAGTGCTGAAGACTGGCTACAGGCTCAGGTACGTCCTCCTTTGATCAAATCTCTGCTGTGTGGAGGCATTTCAGGCACAGGCAAAGCCCAGGGCAGAGATGGCCTAAGCCAGGCCTAGTCACACTGGCTGCTCCAGCTGCCCCTGGAAAGACAAAGGGGTGACACCAGCCAGCAGCTACCCTGCTGGCTCTGCTCTGCCCTGGCAGCAGCTACCCTGCTGGCTCTGTTCTACCCTGGCAGTAGCAGCTACCCAGGCAGCTTCCCTGGGCCCTGCCACAGTCAAAGGAGTCACCACAGCTCCATTTCTGGTTTGGCTGCCTTTGGTAATTGCCTATTTTGCCTATGTCCAGACCTTCCCAAGGCCACACAGAGGTGGAAGCTACACCCAAATTCCAAGTCTCAATATAGTAGCTTAACCACAAGACTGTGCTCCCTGTCTTCTTTCTCATGCTCATTTTGCCTTAGGCTCCCTATGCCAAATACAGCATAGTGTCCTACAAAACAAGGTTTCCTTCTCTCCTCTCCCCAGCTTCAAAAGGATCCATTCACTTACTGTCTTAAAACACAGGATGAGCTCAGGGAAGAGCTCTATCAGGAGACTGCAGTTTGTCTTAAAACCTAAGTGAAGCAGGCAAAAATTAAGTCTCATATTCCCTAGCAGTGTATTTCATGACTACAGCCAGGCTGCTGAAGATGTGACGTGCTCTCCAGCCCACATTCTGAAATCCACGTTCACTCTCTTGCCTACCAGCACAGAGATAAGAAAAGGAGGGAGGGTTGTCTCTGTGCTTTGCCCAGTAAACAAGCAACCTGTGCAGCACACAGATTACAGTGCACTCCTGTCACTCCTTGTGCTCGCCCTCACCTACAGCTCTGCCCTAGCTGTTATTCCCATGGAGTGCAGTGGTCTCTGATGGTCACAGAGCATCCTCCAAGACTGGGAAAGGAAGGGAAGAATTTCTGTCAGCTGCTGAGTCAACGAGAGTTTCAGTAATTCCAAAGGACAACATTTCTAACAATGGAAGCACGGTGCAGGGCATACTAATGCCCAAGCTTGCTGATCACTTTCTATGCCAGAATCTGCCCGACCCAGGCAGGCAAGATTGCTAGAGGCTTTCAACTCTCCTGCAAGCTCCCAACTCCACAAATCCCAACATATGTAACCCTTGAGGAGGCTTAACTTGAATTCTTTGCTCCCATTGTTTGCCCGTTCACATGTTGGGAGACTTCTTCCTGCTTCCTCCTTGTCAGGGGAGACAGCTTCAACAATATGGATTTTATTGTACACCCCCTACATCCCACTTCTGCCCCTTGTCAATAGCACAGAGGCCCAAATACCATCTCAGCTGCAAAGAGGAAATGACTATTCACAAGACACAAAGGTTTATGGATTTCTGCCTAACAAAAGATTATTTCTAAGCAGACTCTTCACATACTGATGCCTCATCTCTTTCCCTAGGAAGGCAGACACCCTCCAGTAAGCCCAACACCAAGAAGTGAGAGCAGTCTCCAGGGCAGGTGTACTAGGCAAGGTAGCCTCTTAATCTTCTCACATGCACAAGCTCTATTTTTCATACCAGCTGCATCTTAAACACTGGGTTAAGATGGTGATTAGTGGTGGTGGTAGGGTGTCACAGTGGGAGCTTTCTTAGGAAGAAAAGGCTTTGATTGAGCCAATGAAAGCTGTTGCCAGGGAACCAGATGCCATGAACACACCACTCCAGCAGCGCAAGAATACAAACCATGTGAGTGCTGGACTGAGCTTTAAATGCATTTGCTGCTCGGGGCCCGAACACAGCATTAACTCTTTCAGTACTTGGAAGAGTTCACAGTGAGCTGGGAAGATGGGAATCTGTTACAGACACAGAGGAGCAAAACGTCTTTCCATATCTCTCTATTGCACCCTGTTGATCCAAAAGGAAAACAAAAGGGGGAAACTTTTGACCTTTAGTTTTTGACTGGCAAAGAAGGTTTGTTTGTTTTGTAAAGTACGTAGGGAAGCTTCCCTTCAAAGCAAGGCTTACTTCTACACTCATGTGAAAAAGAATCAGATAAGTGCTCAGATAACCCCATAAAGGTATTAGTTTTGGTTTTGCAGGGAGCATTGCACATCAAGTTTGATGTGCACAGTGTGTTCAGTAGTCAGTTCCTCTGCAAGAGGAACAGAATAGCTCAGATTCCATTTTTCCCAGATCTGAGCTGGTTTCCAACACAAATGTTACCGATTTGAATTTTATCTGATCAGTTGCCAATTTGTTTCAAAGTTAACTTTCCACTCTGATTACTAAACAGCCTTGTACTCTACCGAAAGAGCATTTTTTTTCCTAATGTAAATTCCACAGTGCTCTGCAACCCTACCAGTAAAATGCAGCTAAAGCTCTAATTAAAAATCATGCCTGCCATATGTCAATTCATAAGAACTAAAATTAAACTAACAAGGGGCTGTAACCAAAACTTTTTTTGAACACAAGAGCCAGCCTGCTCTGTTTTGAAGCAGTAACATGTGGAAGCCTGGGTAGTTCTTGCAGGACACTGACTAGTCACAGACATTTTCATCTTTGGGCTTCCAGTTCAAATCCAACACAGGATCCTAAACACAAAAAGCTGTTCCCACTCCTCATCCTGTGTGAAAGCCCCTCAATTCCCACGTAGACAGTGCTGGCTGCCTAGCTGCTTTGATCCCCCAGAGCTGGTAACTGTGTTGAGCAAGTACCATCTTGCTGGCATCCTTACACTGAACTCCCCCTGTCAGTCTCCATCTCAGCATTTTTATATCCTGTGGCAATGCCAGCCCTCTAGTGAGCTCTGAGTTGGGGTCCAGTGTACTACTGCCTTTTTATGCCTCTCCCACAGTGCAGAAGGCCCGGGGGAAAAGGACATAGCAATACCATTATAATGCTTAAGTGTCCATAAAGTCCCAGTGTGAGTCCTAACAATCTGAACATAAAGGACAATAAACCTTGGGCCCCTCAAATATATTCTAGGGGACTGGCAAGAGTGGGCACAGTGCAAAGCTGATTTGAAATCTTCACACAACTCCTGTGCCAATTGCTGCCCAGCGTGGTGGTGATGGAGAAATGGCTTCCTGGGTGTTCACTACCCATCCCAACAGGCAGGGCATTTCACCACTGAAATTACACCCACATTTATCCTTCCAGAGCCCCTCAGAGTCCCAGCTAACAGCTATCCCACAGCTGTATTGCATAGCTGAGAACTGGGAGAACACACACACACACACACACACACACACACACACACACACACACACACGGCAAGCTACAATGCTGAAAAATGCAGCACACACTTGTCCAGAGCACTTGGGTCTCCCTGGATTCTGCAGTGATTCACTTGAGGGTCCACGTGGGCTCAGCCCCGAGACCTCACGCTAGTTCCCGTGCTGCTGTGGAGAGGGGCTGCCTGCCTGCTGCAAACTGAACTTCTGGCTCTAGGCTGCACATCTGCATGCCAGGCTCACTGCAGTCGCTCCCACTGTAGAGCTCACCCCCACCCCCCCAGTCTGTTTCGGGCAGGACACAACTGACTCTTCACAGCAGTTCTTGCGTAAGCCTCATAAAACAGGGAGAGCCAACACTGCAGCTCAGCAGTCAATAAATGAAGCACTGGAAGAGATTCTAGAGGCAAAGCTGTGTTATCTAAACACAACTTTGGCAACTTAGGAGGGCTAGCAGCCCAGTTTTCTAACTGGTTCAATACAAAATCTTTATCAATAAAAAAGCAGTGTCTGCACTTTGCATTTTGAGGCTAAAAGGTACATAGAGCAAGCGAGAGGCTGCACGGTGGCAGAGGCAGCCATTCTGGCTTAGGGGGCCATCAGGATGGAAGTGTCACTTACTGAACAAACAGGGTTCTGTGGCATGTCAGTGACCTCTGCAGAGCTCCTGTCAGAGATCCCACACAGATGTGATCCCGCTCAGTTTGCAAGAACAAACAACTGCAGTGTAAGATGGTTTTGTTACAGAGGCCTCTGCACTACAAAGAGGTGAGGAGGTACTGAGGTTACCATGCTGCAGAATGCTGTTTAACACTGGCAATTGTTTTTCCCCTCCCACAATGTGTTGCTCAGCTCCTAACCAAAACATCTGTATTCCTTATACTCTCACACTTGCTGCTGTGTTAGAGGAACTCCACTGAATTTACAAACTGAAGCCTTCAAGAAATATGACCTGCAAGATGTAATTACCATGTTTCCAAAATATATTTCCTCCTTCCCATGTGCATTAAGATAAAACTCTCAGCTGACATAACAGCAGGTTCTGTCCCTTCTGAGGGTCCAAGCCTAAATGCAAAGATTACACCTGCCCCAGGACAGAAGTCCTGTAGGACTCTGATATATCCTTTGTCCCTGCAAGTCAAAGATGCACAGCTAGCAAAGCAGAAGGCAGTGGGAAAAGAAAGGAGAACTTCTTGGACTGAGCAAGGTGAATGCTGCCCCAAACAACTGCACTCTATCCCAAAACATGGCCCAGAGTCTCTGTACTCAACCCTCAGGCTCTGTACCCTGTCCACAGCCAAGTTCATCCTTACTCTCACCTGCAGCCCATGTCCTCATAAGTTCTGTCCCCACTCTGTCCTTTCTTTTCTCTTCCTCTATGTCCAGCCTTCCTGGGGCTCCCCATACTCTCTTCCTCTCATTGGCACTGGCAATGGATTTTCCATCAGATTCTGCTCCTGTTTTCATTGCTCAATTTTTTTCCTTCTTTTCTCTCGAGCTTACCTACATTCAGAGCAGCATCTGGACATAGTTTAATTCCTCATTTTTTTCCCAAGCAAACCTCTCATTACAATTACAGTCTCAATGAGATACACTCTGATACTCACTGAAAATGTATGTTTTCCAAAGCTGTTTCATACCTACATATTTGGAGTGGATTTCACTAATGCACTAGTCTGAATTGACACTTTTATTTTAATGGCATTTAAATTGGGTCTGATACAGTACTCAAGTGCTGGATTTTAAGTTATAAGATATATATCCTTTTAAGATATAAACTAATAGTACTCACCGACAAAACTGTCAATAAAGCCTTCCCAGAACATTAACATAAAGTAACTATACACTGCTTAGGAACCATGTGGCACCGTGTTGAAGAAGAGTTTCTAAAGAAATGAAAAAAAAAGCAGAGGATGAATGACAGACTTTGGAAGTAAATTTGACTGATATTCTCACCTAAATCTCAATTTTCTTAGTTTATGTTTCGTTCAATTCGTTATATATACACTGATGAAGAGCAGCTGGAATGGCTCAGCCAGCACAGGCTCATTTCTATTGCTGTTCTGTTACACAAAGTGTCATTTTCACCGACTGAAAAAAGCAGCTTCTCTGTTTGAAGACACATTTGTTTTGTACATTTTCTATTGCTGTTTGTAAAGCACTTTGAGTACATGTAGAGTGAAAGACACTGTAAAAAATCAAGTGAAAAGTTGTAGTGTTGTAATATGCTGTAAGTCTTTGTAGGTGGCAGCAGGGGGCAGTTCCACCAGACACCGCTGAAGCGCAGTTGACAGAATATCCTGGTTTCAAGGCCAGAAGTGCTCAGTTTGTTCACATCCCAGTGCTCACTTTTGTTCACTTCTGAAAGCAGAGCATGTGTGCACTGAACAACGGCTCCCCACCACTCCTGCTCCTACTAAAAATTCCCAAAGCTAGTTGCGTGGCTGAGTGAGAAAGCTAAAGCAAGAGGATCCTGTATCTTTGAGCCAGGGATGAAAAGAACTGCACTGGAAACACCTGAGCAGTCCTGCCATCCCACTGCTGGTTTGGGGGATAAAGACCAGAAACTCCCATCACAGGAGTCAGGAACACAAATGAGAGGCTGAGACTCTTACCTCCCTTCACACTTACCTAAAAAGGGTGAAATGTTCCTACACTAAGTTTCTGAAAGAAAACAGTTGAGGAACCAGAGAAAAAGTCATTCAGGCTACATAAAGACCTACATAAACCCACAGAGGATGAGTGTTCTGCAGAACAACCCCCAAAACTGCTACTTTCCAGCTCTGAAACACTGCTTTTCTCCATCCTCAGCTAATAATGGAATTTGGAGGGTGCCACAGAAAAAAACCAACAACACAGTTTAAAAACTAAACTAAACTAAAGCAAAGCATCTTGGGAAGAATGATCTTATTCTGTCATCTTGGGGTATTTACCGCAGGGCAGTCCATCCTTCAAATCTGAACCTGGCCCTTGAAGGATTTCTGTGCTTACTTGTGCTCTCCCTACATGTAAGGATCCAAATTTCTGTTTCCCACCATAGCAACAGGGAAACAATCCCTGATCACAATAAAAGTGGTGGTTCACAGATCCCAAGACGTTGCAAAGCAACCAGAATAAAGAGACCAACCAGTGCATGGGACAGATGAGGAGGGGGGGAAATAACCAACACACCAAATTTCCCCTGATACTTTTCAAAAGCCCAGGAGTTTGCTCTGGCTTTTCTTCCAGCTGGAGTTGCACAGGGCACAGAGTTATCAACCAGTGTCTCCTGAACAAAGAACCTGGCTCAGCACTCTGATACTATGGTTGTAGTTCCAGGGGCAAGATGTGAGATTGCTGTTGTTAAAATAATCTTTTTCATGACAATTTATTTTTACATTATCTTCCTTGCAATAAAAATCAAAATGTGATGATAACCAATAGCATAATATGATATATACATTTCTGCTGTAGCAAGAACTGCAAAATCTTAACAAAATTATTGTTTGGGAAGCCAAAATATAGAAAAAAAAAACATATTTCCAAAGGGAAAATAATTGTTTCTGTTGTTGAATGTCAGATGAATAGGTAAACCTGCTAGTTCTAGGATTTGTGTGTGCTTTTTTTGAGCCTACATCCATTACAC
This sequence comes from Corythornis vintsioides, assembly GCA_025447755.1. Lineage (NCBI taxonomy): Eukaryota > Metazoa > Chordata > Aves > Coraciiformes > Alcedinidae > Corythornis > Corythornis vintsioides. The sequence continues at coordinate 44,368 of JAOEGS010000948.1, read as the reverse complement.
TGATTTAAAATACCACTGTATTTGGATTACACATTCCATCAGTTTCACAGCAGCTAAAACAACAGACTCATTTATATGATGTACTGCAGTGCTGCAATGAAAAGTGAATGCATGAAAGCCACAGCCAGAGACAGCTTTTTCCAGTGAGTTCACATCAACAGCACCCTGCACAGTGTCCCTAAGCTGACTCAGTGGATCTCCAAGTGCTTCTGGAAGAATTGTATTTTGATCCAGTTACACTGAAAAACTAAAACCTGCAGGATGCAGATCAAAATTTACCCCAAACTTCCCTCTCAGCTTCAGCAGTGAAGTTCCTGCTAGAGTCAAAGGGGCAGCAGCTTCATGTATTTTTCATCCTGCTTTGAGGTGGATTTTGAGTATCTGCTGTACCTGCCACAAGAGGTTAAGCACTGCCCTCAGCACAGTTAGTCTAAAATGCAACTTTTTGTCACGGAGAGCCAGAATATGACACCCTAACTTCACAGTAAAAAAAAAATGATGTGAACACCCAAATTACCAGAATAATTTGGAACACAAAATAGCTGTGAACCAATCCAGATGCTACAGCAACAGAGCTATTAGTTATATAGTGTAGCAACCACCCATCCCACCTGAGGCTGGGGCTGTTTCTGTTCATGGCACAACCCCCTTTCTGAAGACATCAATTCAACAAGGAGAAGAGACCAAGGGAAAATGTTTTAAACTGAAACAGATAACGAGCTACAATTGCTTTTCATTCCCAAGACACTTGATCCCTGTACTATTACATTCCAAATCCATTTGAAATAAAATGTTTCACAGTAGAAGTGGGTCATGGATGAGATGCAAGACACCAACACAAGTACTCCATTCTGTGCCCAGGGTCTTCAGGAACCAGTGTGACACAAACCACAATGAACATGGCTCCAGCATGCAGGTTTATCAACAGACATCTTTGCCACCTTCTCAGCACAGCAACACACTGTGTGTGACCCTGCCTGTGTGCAGAACACTCTGTGTGTGTTAAGTACTGCCCCTGCAGTGCTTCCCATAGCTGCTGCACTCCTCAGACACAGTCACAAGTATCCTAAAAGAACATCTGTTGCAATTTTTGTGTTCCATAGCCCATGAGACACCCTGGACCCCAGGTGAAGACTATGAAGTATCCCTGAAGCACTTCTAAAAGGTCACCCTTTGTACATCTGTAAATGAAGAAGCCTGATTACTGTTCTATCTGATCCTCAGCACTGTGGGCAAAACAAACTATTGCCAGGGCTGAAGGGCTGCTGTGGTCACAGGAAGGGGATGCACCAGAAAAGGGCAGAGCTGGGAACAGAGGGAAGAAAAAGCTCTACAGACATAGGCTTGTTGCTCCTGCTGTCACTATAATAAAAGGGGAGATAAAAGCCACAACTGTCACTGTCAAACTCCACCCTGGTGGCAGCAGCAGCAGCCTGGCTTTAGGAGGCTGTTTTAGGCCAAGCGTGCAGCATGTTCACTCAGAGTCACTGCCAACATAGCTGCTGCCCTAAGCAAATGCTCACTGTATCTTTGTCCAGGGCAGGACCTGTCTGGACATAATCCATAAAAACCTCTTGCAGTCAAGAGACCAGCTGAAGTCCCCATGAAGTGGTGCAGTGTGTTGCCAGATTAGAAGTGGGCAAAATCTCGATGATGAATTCACAGCCTGACTGGGTTGTCCACACCTCCTGCTGTAGGTGGGCTCCTGGAGAACACCACGCTCAGGTCCTAGCTGTGCTGCACAGTAATTCCTAGGTACAGCCAGCAGAACTTCATTAGACAGATTTGCTGATGACAGCAGATAAAACCACAATGGTGAAGGCACGTAAGGAAAGAGCAATTTCCTGAGAAGTTAGCAAGCCACAAGTCGACAAACTTCAAATTGATTAAAGATTTGGTTTTGTTTTTTCCTCTCCGATGTCTACCCTACTTTTTTCTTCTTTGATTTAGGATTATATGAACTGTAAGTCTCAGGAATGTTGCTTCCAATTTTGCAGGACTCCAAATGCAAAACACATCAAAAAGGGCTGCTCCTTAGGTCTGTAGGTTCCAAGAACCTACAGTACAAGATTGGGTATGCTCTGAGAATCTAGCTGAGCCTCGGTGGAAAAAAAAAAGTAGGTATGAAAACTGGCCTGCAGGGCATAGGAGAGAATTGCAGATGGAATTGCATGCACTCCAAGACTTGACAAGAGCCACCTTGGCATACAGAGGAAAGCAGGTAAGAACAGACAGATTACATGAAGCCCCTGGTTCTGTTTCTCTGCACGTTAAGTTCACAGAGACTCCACGAAATCTTAAAAAACAACTGCTGTTCACTAATGTTAATAAGCTTTAGTAAAATTAATCTGGTATTCAAACACACTCTTCAGCATCATCTTCCCCTCTTGCCTTTGAAAATGATAAACTCTTGTTCATTTGTCATGATGAAGTTTGTTCACCTGTTGAAAAGGTGCCAGCATGTTCTCTGTGCCTCCCCAAAGGGCGAGCCCTTTCTCCAACACATTGCTGATGGAGAGTTGCTTTCCCTGAAGCCCACATGGAGCTGGATTTTGGCTCTCAAAGTCTGCTGGATGTGTGCCACCAACATCAACAGTCAGTTCATGTGTGGATTTCATGTCTATGAACCCTGACAAGAAACAAACCTTCTCTACTCCTATCCAAATGGAAAAAGTTTTCATGCTAACTAGACTAGGTTGGGTTTTTTCCCCTTGGATTGGAAAGCAAAGTATCAGCCATCCCACATGATACTCATCACACTGGCTCCCATATTTCTCCAGTCATGGTATAATATTCAAAGCTATTACATAATAGCATTTTGTACTTTGCATAACTCATTGCCATTAAAACTAAGAAGCTACACCCATGCACATGACTTGGGGGTTTTTTTCTGCAGTGCAGCAACTCTACTTAAAGAAAAAAAAAGTAAAAAGCACAATAAGGCTTTTTGAAAGGATGAGACTTATCTGGCAATCTCTGATGGGGAGAGATATTGTAAAGCTGCTACCAACATTTGTCTGGGAAGCCTTTGCTTAACTCATTCTTGGCTCCACCATCAGAGATATAATGAGTTCATCCCAAACTTGTGGCAATATTTTTTTTTTCCCCCCAACATCCTACATCTTGATCTGTGCTTTATATACACCCGATGACACATTCACAGATGTCTGGGACAGTAAATTCTCAAATGAAGTAAGCCCATGCTGTGCCACTTTCCTGCTGACACAGGGTGTTAGTAAGTTGAGTATCAGGTAGCAGGGATCCCCATCCAGCATCTTATAAAATGTTCATACCCTGAGAAGGCTTAGGTACAGCTTGCTGTCACACTGGGAGACAAGGCAGAACTGACCAAGCAGTTGAAAAACCAGCCACAGCACGTTTTTTCTCCCAACCATTTCCTAGTGGTTGTTCATTCTGTTTTCCTCTGACTCTGTCTCCATGCTAAATATCTGAGATCTGAAGATTTGACACTGGGCCATGTTGGGCCAACGGTGCCTACAGGAGAGAACAAAGTCTTTTCATTGGCACTCTATGAACTGGGTACAGACCAGAGTGAGGGCACTGACATGGGCTGACAAAGGTTTCATAGCTTATAAGTGCTGCAGCATGCCTTGAACCCAGAATTAAGCAACTTAATCAGTGCCAGCACCTCTTATTTTGCTGCTGCCTGAAGACCACTGAAGGGATGAATTTAACTGGACCTATAATTTCTTATTCTAAGGTAAAAGCAGCAGAGTAAAGCCAAGGATCTACTACTTCACAGTGATTTGACAAGGTCAACATTGCCCTGTTTGTCAGAGCACCTCTGCACTTATGTTCTGGTGATAATATTGCATAGAGAGCCTGGTCTCAAGATTTAAATGAGGCTCAGGCTGGTGCTTGCCAAACGCATTTGGAAGTGAGCCTGAGGGTCTGGGAAGGCCTGGAGGAACCAGCAGAGGTACTGCCTCACAGAGTCTGCCACCAGCAGAAGCTCTGCAGGATCCAGCTGACACACCTACCACCAGACTGAGACTGCCAGGCCTGATGTCCAGGGGCACTCTCAATCCCAGCTACTCACCAGCAGTTGCAGGTGTTCTGTAAAAGCCCTGGCTGCAGACAGTAGATGTTTCCTGATAAACAGCATTGGAAGGAGGAATTCAACTTGCATTTGGGAAATAAATTACAACACAACTATTTCTCCTCAAGTCTGTGACACAGCATCTTAAACAACCTATGGTCACAGCCCTTGAGGTTTTCCTTTTCTTGGTCAGCTGTCTATCCACACTATTATTTATTCTGTCTCATCCAAGAAGAGTAAACACAGTTTTGAGATTCTGGAAGAGGAAAAATGGTACATAGCATTTGCAAACTGTGTTCCTGCATATAGTGGTGGAGGACTGAGAGATTTTCTTCTTCTTTTGTATGTTAGCTAAGTTAGCTCATTTATAGAAAGTCACTCAGAGGAGGGCATCAAAACACTGGGCTGGAATTCAGAAAACTTGGATTTAATTAAATGGTCACTGCCACTGAAATACAGAGAAACCAGAACCTTTGACAAACGACTGCATGACTTGTGCAGGAGATCTGACAGCAAACAGCAAGTCTGTGATAAATCTGGCAAAGTTAATTAGAAGTTAGTCAGCAGACAACTCTGCAGTCGAAAGATCTGGGTTTGTCTTAATCCTATGACATGCTGTTACTGTGACAGCTCACTAGAAGCCTTTCTGCCATCTTCAGCAGCCCTGGCAACCCTACCCCAAAAAGGATCAGCCCAAAAGGTTTTCCAGAATTCATCAAATCCATGAGCCCAAAGGGACACTTCAGTTCCTTATGCAAGGGACGGTCTTGAAAAAGCAAAGTCAAGACTTCTAGCCACTTGGCTAAGACAAGGTACCTCCTGCAGGGCATGCACAACTAAACAGCCACATTTATTATGGGTTTTTAATTGCTGCACAAGCCTGAGATTGACTTTGGCACATAAAGGGTCAACACTCCCCCCAAGGTCTACAAGCTAACTTCAGGAGAAGTACAGTAGTGCTGGCTGCCCTCCAGAGCATGGCCTCCCTGCTACAGTTTGTCAATAATTAAGCAAACTATCTGTTCAGTGGTAACTGCACCAATAGGACCACTTAATATCATGCTCTCTCTTGCCCATGCAAACATGCTTACCCAGTCCTTCAACTGGCAGCAAGGTTTAGTTACTATTAATTTGACCAGACCAGAAGCAACAATCAAATCCCTCTTACAACTTCCATACAATTTCTGAAAGCTGTCTTTATTTTCTGGTTTATTTCTCATTAGCCTACAAGGCGTTTGCAGAATGATTCATGTGTAAGGCAGCTAACTACAAAATACTCCAGAACAGAAGTTGAAAGCTACAACTTTTTTAAGAACTAGATCTTGCAAAATCATTTGGAAGCTTTGACAGTTGCCTCGTGGATGTTTTTATTTCTTGATAATGCCACCTTATTATCTAGGCTCCAGAAATATCCAAAGACCTCATCTCTTTTGTGCTAAGCACTATACAAACACATAATGAATCAACAAGCCTTTCTTCTAAGAGCTTATATAAAATATTACAATCTTTGCTGCACATCATGAGAAACATAAAGGCATATGTCAAAGCTTAATGCTATTTTTAGGTAAAACATTAAAAGCTTAAAATATTTCAGCACTACCACAGTCATGTAGCATAGAGTAAATAGCAAGAGCACTGTTTAAATGACAGGAAGCAATTTGGCTGGTCATAATGATCTCAGATACCAAGTATTCCACACAAAATACCTTGTATCCCAGCAACCCCCAAATTACTGTTAAAATCTTAATCCTACAGCTTTACACATGATACGAAAATGTGACCTTTTATGCAAGTGCATAGTAATAACACCAGCTGGACAGTCTGAAAGGTGCAACAACATTCAACCCCATTCGTGCTCAGAAATGAACATTTGTGATGCTACTAATGAAGGGCATTTTTAAAACCATGGATGTGCAGTGGCTGGGCATGAGCGACCATACACACACACACACACACACACACACACACACACACACACACACACACACACACAAATACTTGTCAGTTCTAGCGTTTGCATGAGCCCTAAGCTGGCTCTATCACATCTTCCATAGTAACGATATCTGCAGAGATAAAGAGGGAACCTTTACAAAGAGAAAGCCTCTAATCAGTCTTCTAATCAGAGTCTGAACTAATGAGGAAAGTCTCGGTGCAATCGGGAGAGCTCTTGCTTAACTGCATCTGACGTTTAGGAATAGATTAGGTTCTAATGGTCTATGGCAGAGCTTTCTCTTTAGAAAGCTGGGGATGTCATTAATAAGGATTGGCCGTGGCACAGGGACTCCACACCTCTACAGTCGAGACAAAACATCTTCTAGGAAATCACTGCCTACTGTGTGAGGAACACATCAGTGAAGCCAGGCGCAACATCCATCAAAGATGAAAAGAGCAGAAAACGAACACTGCTGTGACCAAACACTTGAAATCATGTGCTGACTGCCACAAACAATTAGAATTCAGCAGGGGGATTTTCAGGCATTCACAAATCATGACTGCAGGAAACCTCAGGAAATGGGGCCACGATTAACCCGTCCTGCTGTCCCCAGCCATGACAACATGCTGGTGCAGGGAAGAAACTGCAAGCTTTCTTATTATGGAAAAAAGACTAATTTTCCCAAAACCTCACCTTCTGATCAGGGTGTGAAGAATCGCCTGTTATACACGGAAACTCTGAGCTACAGAGAGCAGGAAATCTGAGCTTCATTCCTCACCTTTTGAGCAAGGAGGGAGATCTACATTAGGGTTCTCATTTGGCAGCAAGGGGAACATCCCAAAGGCTACAGGCTTGGGGTCTCCAAGGAAGGCAGCTGCTCTTGTGTTTAGTGATCTCAATCCATCTTTCAGAGCATCGAGAGGCTCCATCTTGTCCTTATGCAGGAAGCAGATGTGACATCTGCTGATGGTGGGTAGGTAAGGGAGAATGGAAAGCCCTTCTAAGCATCAGAGCATGGGAAACTGTAAAATAAAATCCTTAGGCTTTCATAACATTGGGCTCACAAAAAAATAAACAACCAAGGCCAAGCCATTTGGCATTTCATGTCCATAAACACACAAAAAAATGTGGAAAGACTCCTCTATTTTACTACTTTTATTTTTAAATGGGTCAGTTGAACCTAGTCCTATATTCTCAAATCTGCCTCAAGACTGACTTGAGATAGCTTGAGAGCTGAAATGGGAACTTTCTCACTTGCTATTTGAAAAGGACATACAATTGGATTTTCATCAACACATAAAACAAAACCAAAGGGCTGGAAGGGCCAGCTCTGCTGGCCAACACAGCCTCACTGCCTTCTGAGTGCATTCACTGGCTCTTGGCTTCACGTGGCCAACGCAAGCTCTCTGTCCCCTTCCATCCATCTCTCTTGCAGCCTCCTTACACCCTCATTCATATGGGCCCTGCTGCAGTAACTCAGCAGCTGTAGCTGGCTGTGGAGCTGTGCAACACAGCAGGTTGTAGAAGGAGCATTGATCAGTCTTTGGAAGTTCTATCTTTTTACATGTCAGTTTTGGGCTTCCCAATATTGTCACATGCAGGCACACTTGTTGGCAAAGGCTTGACATGCCAGCTTGAGAGGAGAGCACCCAGGACCTTAAAGTCTTGCACATTTTAATGGGGCTCTGCAGGCTGGAGAGGCTCAAAAGCAGCAAATACTACTGATGCCAGTGCAAGTCTTTTGCTGTGTGGTGTCAACCTGCTGTTTACAATGACTCTCACTAGAAGAAATGATTGAATGCTGAGGAGAAATATATACAGAGATGCAGGAAAATAATAATTAAATACAGTAATTGGCTGCAGTGCAAAGGAAAATGGACAGGCTTCAACATGCCTCCCATACTGTGAAACACTTGGGCAAGTACAGGGTGGCCTGTTTTGAGAACTGCCAATAAAATACATTCCATGAATCTAAACAGCCCAGAAGATGAGTAACTGGCAGACATGATTACAGTTTTATAGAATTTTCAGTTTACAGAGATAACTACTGTTTAGAGCTGTTACTCCTACAGTTCATCTATTTCTCTTCTAGGAGAACATTTGATTTTCCATTTCTGTCATTCCAGTTCTTCACACATCCACTCACTGGGATGTAGGGAGCCCAGATCCTTCCAGCCCATGAAGAGTAACAGGTCTTCCCAGGTTAGTCCTTCATGAGCCAGAGGAGTGAGGTGAGAGACCCCCACCCTAATCAGGGAGCAAATATGATACATTGCAGAGTACTTGAGATAAGGAAACAAGACCTCATTAACTCATTGTTAATTCTTGCACCACACAGCACTGAGACTTGTTCAGATCACTGGCAACACACTACACAGAGGCAGAGTCTGGGACAAGGGCCAAAAACAGAGGAGGTGGCTAAAATCAGAACAGACTAAAAAGGTAACTGACCTTGATCTCTTAAATTCTTTTTGGCTCAGCTGCCTACCTGTAAGCATCTTCATAAGCACCTTCGAAGTTATTGATTAGAGCCTGTTAGCATCAGGAAGATGGGACAGTCACTTAAGTCCTCCCACTTGCATTGTTGCTGCAGAAGGATCACAAGGGAAGACCCTGGCACCCACACCTCTGAACAAATCTGATCACCACAATGACCAACAGATTTGCCCAGGCTGTTTATTCCAAGAGGTACCTCTTCAGACTCTCCCAGACCTGGGATCCTGGCATAATAGACAGGCTCCACTACGTAGGTCAGTGGCATTAAAAGGTAAATAATACCAATTAAAAAAAAAAATTAAAATATTCTCATCAATTATTGGCAAGATGATGAACATTTTCTGTTCTCCTGCCTTAAACCATGTATCTCTTTACTTGTAATTGATCCATTCCAGGAATCCTCTACTGCTTCAGAAAATTCCAAATTTACAGGAAGATTATAACAGTATCCCTCTGCTATTCCTAGAAGATACCACTTTCTGCCTGTGGCACCATCATCCTGCAGAAAATGAACAGGCAGTTTATTTGCCATTTCTCTAAAATGTGGAAGTATTGGGGGCATTATTCACTGTCATTAGGCAGATGGGAGAGGGCTTTCTAACACTGTATGGGTTAGCTGTGAAACTTATTGCCACAAGGTATGGATCCTTGACATGCACAATTTAAAAAAAACCCAACCCAAATACACAAAGGACAAAAAAAAGACTAATCAAGGAATAGATTACAGACCTGCTCAGCAGTTTCTTGCCAAGCACTGGGAGAATATAGTAGGAAAACAGCTAATGTATTTCTCTTATTCCCTCCTAAGCTTCCTTACTGACCACAGAGAGACAAATTTGGGGGTGAAATGACCTCTGGTCTACCCCAAACAAGGCCACTTGCACAAGCAGATGCCCCAGTCCTAGGTGGGGCTTGGGCTGATTTCTCTTAGCAGAGAATCTAACCTGCAGCAATAGCAGAAAGCTGCTGAAATTCAGTGACTGTTCCAAGTCAAGGGTTTCTGTTGAAGTAATGGAAAGGCCATATAAGCTAGAGTGTGAGGAAAAATCCTGGTACAATGTGCCTCTCCCTACATCTGCCTCAGGCTTTTAAAATTCATTTCCATAGTAATTTCCTTCTCAACTTGACATTGCTTTGCTCCTAGTTCAATGAATACCTCCCCTGTTTGGTGAAATTCCTGCTAGGATACAGGATGTGAGTGCTTAATACAGTTTGCATTCAAATTACTTTTCTATGCCTTCTTCAAGATACATAGTTTTAAATTCCAAAGTACCGGTCAACACCTTAAAGAAAAACAAAATTGCTGAAGCAAAACACCACTTCCTGGAATACAGCATGAATTCTCAATTAGATTATAACTTAACCTGTGTCCATGCACATTAAGTGAGTAAACAAGGAGCTTTTTCCATGCTGTGCACAAGCATCAAATCTCAATTGCTATCCTTGAGCACAGACTGGTGAAGTCCAGCCAGATCAACTTCTTCATGTATTCATAAACCACCATCATTCAGTTGTCACTGGATGCATCAGGATGGATACAGATTTTTGCATCTCACAAGGCAGCAGAGCTCTCAGTGTTGGACAGGGATGTAAACCCACAACACTTCAACCTAAAAACAACCTCCCAAACCGTGCAACTTGCCCTGATCTCCCACAGATGCTGCACTTCTGCTTCAGCCCTCAAACTTCTTCACACAATCACAGAATGTTAGGGGTTGGAAGGGACCTAGGAGATCATCTAGTCCAACCCCCCTGCCTGAGGAGGATCAAGTCCTTCCTTGTAGGACAGAGTTGTTTCAGAAGAAGCCCGAGGACAGAAGCTTGCAGAAAACTATGGAAGCCAAGAAACACCTGGCAGGAGGAAAGCCCAAATACTTGTTTGGGCATTAGTGAAGCAATGGAGACCAGGGGCTGCAAAGGACTCTACCTAGAGCCAAACTGCCTCCTGTTCAGTAATCCCACAGGCCCTGCTCCACTTTGCTGCCTCTCAGCCAGTTCCTGGCCTGCAGCTCCAAGGCACCTCAGGTATCCCCATGACTGGAACCCAATGGGCCTGATGGAGCCTCTTACAGCAAAAACTGTCTGAGCATATACTCTGGCTTCAGCACAAAACAGATGGTAGTCACACTGCTCAACACACACCAGAAGGTGTTCAGAGAATAGAAGCATCCAAAATCTTAAAAGAAAATAAAATGTTTGGAGCTGTCTGTGCTGAGGTGATGCAGAGAATGTAAATGAAGTTTATTATTCTCTTGTCTTAAAGTCTGTTTGTCAAAATTGTAGGATTAATTTGCTTAGTGTTGTGATTCCTGGACTATTTACACAAGGCCCAAATAATATGCAAGAGAAACAGCTTGCATTAATGTACCCATTAAAGTGCCACCTTTCAGGGGCTCCCAATCTATTGCACTGAAGTCACTGAAAGTGCTGCCAAACCCTCCCGAGATCAAGCACAAATCCTTGCCTAAATGGTATTAGAAGTGCAAAAAAAAGTTATTTATTTACACACTCTAACTAGAAACAAAGAACAGAAAAACTTAACCTTGCTCCCTCTCTTTCCTGCTTTAGCCATTCAGTTTGACTCCCTTTGCCCCTGCTGTAGCATTCATTTGACTCCTGGAAGAGCTGATTGACCTCACTAAATCAGTAGGAAAACGCCCCAGCCAAGAAACAAACAAGTGAATAGAACTCAAACTCAAAATAAATAGAGAAATAATAATTTTTAAATTCTTCAATGAAAGGTCTTTTTGATTGGAAAATTCTTACGAGTGTCTGCTTTCTGCAGAACATTTCAGGTTTGTCAAAAGTTAAGACCATCTTCAAGTCAAATGAGAGAAATTCAGAGAAAATACAGAAATTTGCTCCAGAAGGGGTGGGATGAGCCACTGTTCTAAACAGTCTTCCTCTGAATGTTTTCCTTCTACTAGTGCATATGGCCAAAAGGTCTCCAGGTCACAAAGGCTGCTGTGGCAGAGCACTGGCAGAGCAACGGGCAGAACTACATAAAAAAAAATCCAGGGGACATTGAAACTCTACACAAACCCACACCAACAGCTCTCATCTGAGTGAGAAATTCCATTCTACTTGCTATGAAAGCTATTTATTAAAAAAAAAAAAAAAGTTTTTTTCTTTGGGCTTTGTGTGTGTTGGGTGTTTTGTTGGTTCTTGTTTGGTTGTTGGGTTTTTTTTTTTCCTATTGCTTCTGTAGTTGGAATACCTTATGAAATGGTCTCAGGGGTCATTACTTAAGCATAACAGATAAAATGTGCAGAACTGAGACAAAGCAGTGATCCACCTGGTCCAGGATCTTATCTCTGACAGTGGCTAGCATTGACACTTCCCAGGAAGGGGCAAAAGTGAATTAACAAAGCAAAAAAACCCATGAGTGCTCAGCCTGTCCTTAAGGAAAAAGCCCTTGTTGAAAATCACTAGTTAGAGATTGGCCTCTGAGCTCAGGGTCCCAGAATTAAAATACAAGTATAAAACAAACAAGCCTGTGAGCTTTTTTTGGAATAGAGTTTGCAAATCCACAAGTACTTAACATTTTGAAACTAAAAAGTGCATAGTACTGCTCCCTTAGAGCTGCAGACAGCATTAACATGCTGGAAAGGCTGTGCAGAGGTATTTTTAAGTTCATCCCTGGGGCTGATCTAAGCACCTGGGATAAGGACATTTGAAATGCAACAACAGCAAATGGTGTGACAGGAAAAATGCCAAGGGAGAGAACCTGAAGCCCCACCCCGTGCTCTGGAGAGGAGCAGGGCTGCTCCGTGCCATCGTCACCAGTGCTCCAACTGGGCTCTGTCTAAGGGTGTATTCTTGTTAGAACATGATCAAGGTCCCAGCCATACTGCATATTTTAATCATGCTGTAATTGCACAGGGGACAGCAGCAGGATAACCAAGTCCTGTGATGCAGATGTACTTGGGGTGGAGTCAGAGCGAGCAAGAGAATATCCAGGAGTAGAAAAGAGAGCACAATTGAAGTGCCTTAGGGGAAAAAGAGTCATGTCTGCCAGAAAGTCATAATAAAATGAGCCTTGGATAGAAATCCCACGAGAGATTTGTCAGTGCAGCAGTTTGATAGGTTTACTTGCAGGTATAAATTCATTAAAACTTGTTCTGGTTAAAAATCAACCAAACTATACATGCCTTGCAGTAGAAGCAAAAATAGTATATAACCTATGACAAGAGTAGAGGGCTGGAAAGAGAATTCTCCAAATCTGTTCCAGAGACTTTTTGACTTTCCTTACTCCAGTACTCCTCTGGAGAAACCCATGTTTTGATAGCTGGCTATTCCCTTAAACGCACTGGATCAATCTTTCTGTCTTGCCTTTACCCAACAGGCTGTTCCCAGTACACAGCCTACCACTCCTCTCCATGAAGCTGTTTCTACAGAAACAGTGCTGCAGAAGGGAGTCAAATCAAATAACACAGATATGCTTGAAAAGGAAAAACGGGAAAAAATAAAAAGGATACAGAGATAAGAATTTGTATTATGCAGGCTAACAAGACAGGGGAAATTCTTCAGATGTTGGCTCAGGCCAAACTTGCTTATTTTTATGGTGCTGAGAGTTTGACAGCTATCTTTATTCACTGTCATCTCTGTTGACCAGGTACTTATTCATTAACTGCTCCTTTATTTATGTATTTATCCTTGCTCTAATAGCCAAAGTTTTCATTATTTATCAGGTTGAGATAAAAGTCAGATCTCAGGGTTCAATAAGAATTCTAAATAGAGCTAATACATGACCAAACTGCAGCCTGAGAATTATCTCCAAGTTTCAAAATAGACAAAGGATTGATCGGGAACGAGCAGCAGCATTTGATTCACCTTCATGCAGCTTTTCATGCAGCACCCATACTAGACAGCTACACAAAGAACTAAATCTAAGTAGTGATTTTTATGTGTTAAATGTACAAAAGTCCATATATAGGATGCAGGGTGACAGAGTAAGTCAGCAGGGGCTGAAGCATACCCATGATCCAGCAGCAACTGCTAACTTAGGAAGCCCAAGCTCCTAAGTGGGGGAGCACTTCAATGTGCAGCTTTTCTCACATTTCATGTCATTTCTTCTCTCTCCCGCTAAGTCCATTGTAGACCATGGATTAAGATTGAATACTGGGCCAAATGAGCCTCTTGGTCAACTCACTACAGCCATTCTTGTGGTGGTAAGCAATATTTAACTGGAATTTTGAAGAATATGAGTAAAAACTCTTTGCTCTTCTGAACTTTCTTTGAACAAGGCTACAAAGTGAGAAATGAAGATGATACATAATTGAGGGTAATTGACAGCTTGGTATTTTACAACAGACACCAGAAATACTCAGAAACACTACAGTCTCAGAAGAGGCACCCTGGGTTTACACACTCCCTAAGAAACATCTGAAATGCAGTGAAACCCCAAAGGAACTCCTGGTCATGCCTTAGCTTGTTCAGCTGGAGATCCATCTGAAGACCAGGGCTCAGAAAGGTTTGCTATACAGAGTAAACTACATGCAAACCATCTTGGAGAAAGGGATTGCTCCCATCCTGAACTGCATCCAAGCAGAGTCAGCTTTCACACACTTCATCAGAAGGCATTTCAGAGCAGGTGTCTTGAACTGCTCATGTCCAAAGGTGCGTCAGAGCTTCTTCCCCCGCTGTCCATGTCAAAGTAGGGTAGAGTTTTCTCCCAGCATTGGACAAGCTTAAAAAAAAAAAATCCTATCAGATAAACCACCCCAAATTTCAGACTGCTTAGCCAAAGCTTGTTGGAATGAGCCAGGTCTCTTTGGCAAGTAAAAACTGTGCTAGATGTCTTGCACCAACACCCTTTCTCGAAGCAATCATCCACTTCCAAAACTTTTGCCCATTCCTGCACAGCCCATGAGGGCAGCCATCCTAGAGGAGGTAAGAGTAGCATCTGGGAGAGCCCAGAAACCAAAACCAGAGATATTCAAAATTACAAGCTACCACACTCTACACCAGAATCACATTGCAATACTGGGTAGAAAGCAAAACCACAGCTCCTTCAACTGAGGGGCAGAGGAAAACAGAAAAAACCCAATCAAACAACAAAAACTCAGCCTGTGGCCAGAGCTGCACCTACTTTGCGTTGGTTGGAGCAGACTGCAGCCACCTTTATCTTGAATGCCAAGGTGTGGCTCCCGGAGCTCACACGCCCTAACATGCAATGCACATCTAGAGCTGAGTGTGTGCTTATCAGATCAAGAGGGAGCACTGCTTGCTGGGACCTGTAGTCTCCAAGGGCCGTATCTCTCTGTAAGAAGACAGAGGCCACAGGGCACTCTGCAGATCTCATGTGGCCCTCCCACGCTCAGCTTGCAACATCACAGGCTGCCAGGAGAAAGATCAGATTTGGAATCTGGGCTGCCAAGGCAACGACGACTGAAAATGTTACAAAGACAGGTTTCTCAGCTTAGGCAATGCAGAGAAGGAAAACACTGAGATAAGCAGGTCCTCCAGCAGGTACATTGCACTTGTCCTTTCTCCCCCACACGCTAACAAAGCAGGAGCCATTTCTTCCACTGCAATCAGCACTGGCACAGTACATTAAAAAAAGAGTGGGGAAATACCTTGGCTCCTTCAAAAATGAAAATGAGTTGTTAATAGCAATCTGGTCATCTCATTTCACAACTGAAGAGTTTAATATCACCAGTCCAGAACACTGGAGAGCTGTGTCTGCCAGTCCTCTGGGTCACACCTGCATCTCAACTCCTGCTTCTCCAAGTAAGAAGGCCCATGACTTCAGCTTGACAATTGTCAGTATTAAGTTTGAGGGGTTTTGGGGGTATTTTTGTTTGCTTGGTTAGTTTTGGTTGGTTTTGTTTTGCTTGGTTTTCTTTTTTAAATCTCTTAAGAGTTAAACCACATTTGACAGCTTTCAGGATACATCACTTGAGATGGCATGGGCCTTTTTACTTGTTTTGTGAATAAAATAGAAATACCTAGGGAAAGCCTGATTTGAAGCTGTTCCTCAGCAATCACTGTTTAATGTTTAAATGCTTTTTCTCTTTAAAAGCAGAATTTGGAATCTATTCCTCTTGTCACTTACTTGAAAGGCAATGACTTTCTCCAGTACACCTTGCATTAATGGGATTTGTGATCATACAAAGAAATAAAACCAGGAGTGTGCAAACAGAAATCAGATCAAGATAATTATTCCATTATACTACAGTCCTTGCTTTCCTTTCTGTTCATCTCCTGGCCTCCTCAGTTTCCCCACTCCCCCTTCTGCCTCTGCTCTCAGTTTTAGAGCCAGAAGGGATGGACAATCAGAAGCCAGTTGGCCTGCCTGCATCTGTAACATAGGCCATAGTATCTTAGTCTTCACTTGCACTTTCCTTCTCTGTATCATGATTGTCATCCTCAGCTACTTTTCTGCTCAGGCAGACTTGTCACCCAAGATGAATAACTTTAATTTGGTTAACAACATCCACTCCCCCCAAAAAAAATAATCCATAGTTACTCTCTGAAATATTTTTTACATACTAGAAGAAAAGGGAAGTCCAGAAAACATGATAAATATATTGTAGTGTAACACAGGTTATCATAATCATCAGCATAGTCAATGAACTTCCAATGCCACTTAAGAAATCTATCAGAAAATCTCATTGAATAGCTGTTCACCACCCTACAGTAACTGCAAGGGTGTCAGATATACATCTAGAAACAAAAGCCTGAGGAACTTTTACTTCAGGGCTGGATTCCACATTCATATAATTCCTGATCAACTTCATATGAGTTGCTTCAATTTGGCAGCATGAAAAAAAAACCAGTCCCATTAACAGTCATCTTTTTTTTGAGTAAAATGTCTATTACTAAATAATCACAGATAGTTGAGGGAGCAGAGAAAAACCTGTGTGGAGAAGCCCACCATACAATGAAACAGTAATAGTCACATCTATGTCACATAGGCAATTTCCCCTAAAATTTCTAAGGTTATAAATGACAAAACATACATTAACATGGACTCCTAATTTGACTCCAGGCTGGTGGGCCATCCTAGTTCTTATTAGTTATTATCAGTTCAGCATTGAACAAGGATGAAGAATTAAGTTGTATTTGTCAGGTTCCTGATACAAACAAAAACTAAAGATGTCATTTAGAGCTATTGTGCATTCTGACTTTGCCAAGTCCAATCTCTTAGAAAAAATACAAAAAAGCAACAGGAATACTGCCATTCAGAAACTTTTTTTTTTTTTTTTTTTTTTAATGTGAAACTGGTTAAGGGAATGAGTCACAAAAACATAGACTAGTTAATCTCCATTTCAGTTACCTCCCTTACTCCAGGAGCTCTTTGTTACAGGTCCAAGTCAGAGCCCAGTAGCCATGAGAACTCATTGGCTCCTTCCCTACATGATCTCATTTCTGAGCCAGAAGGTAGAGCCAAGCAGCACCAGATGGCCATTGGAGGCTATCCAGACAAACATCAAGGTGGCTTCACCCGATCCCCAACTGGACATCAAGAGGAAAGGAAGGCAGAAGCAAGAAGGATGAGTTCTGGCACAAATGGCCAGTCAGCCTACATCAGAAGAGACTGCCTAAGTCATATTAACTTCAGTTATAAACCTAACTACTCACCACTAAATCTCATCCCTGATTGCAAGCACATCCAGAGTGACTTCCAACTGCAAGGTACCTGAACTGTGCTTTACATCTCCATTTTGCACAATGCACATGGCAGCAAAGTTCAGTGACCAGCCCTGTGCAGCACCAGCTCGTACCAACGCCTCAGAAGGCTCAAGACATTAAACACACTTTAAAAATAAGGTTTTATGTAATAGAATTATAGAGCTCTCAAATCTGTGTTCAACTGTGCCTATTTCTGATGAGATGTGGAAGACAATGCACATGCTTTTTTAATGCAGTACTGTACCAAAGAATTCAGGGAAAGTTTCAGTAGAGAGAATGTGCAAACTGAGCAGGAGCCCTCTTTCCTAGTGTGTACGTGCCCCATTGACTGGCACAGCCTCCCTCCCCATCACAACTACACACCATTTAGAGTTTTCAGGAAAGACAAATGACAAGTGAAGCCCTTTACAGCATCCAAGTTAACTTGAATTTAAAGCTATCTCAAGTGTGTGCTGCTGTGCAGCTATTTATGTGACTAAAATTTTCTACAAAATGTGACACATTTTCTACAAAAAGGTTTTCAAATTAAGCAAAGAAGACTATTATTTATTACTTCCTAATTAAAGCTTTCTAGATAGCAAATAATGTATTTCTGGAAAGAAAGCCCTCATGCAGAATACCCATGTAAGAACATAAAGTGTGGCTGTGCACCTAATGCTTTAAAGAATTAAGGCCAGTATGGCAGAAATTGTTTTCTATAAGCTAGTGATTGACATTAAAAATTCAGTATGCAACAGTGCACAGTTACCCAGTGGAGTATCAGACAGAACAGTTATTTCTCAGAGCAAAGGAAAACCATGGTGTCTATTACAATTTCTCACAAGGATACTACAAAATGCCTTTCCACATGCCCTTAGGAATCCAGGAGCAGATCCATTCCTTAAGTTTTGTAGTAAAACCCCACCATTTTTTTGCAGTTTTGTTCAACAAATACTAATTGAATTTTCTTTAAATTGCTACAAGTAATCATCTTTTCAGACTGACAGTTGTGCAAGAAAAAACACTTGCAAGTGTCTGCAAAAATAAAGATTAATTAGATGGCTGTGGATACAGATTACTAGTGTGGAATTCACACCCTACAGTTCATTCATTTCTAAAGGCTTTCTTTGGATTATTTGTTGGGTTTTTTTCCTATTTAGAAGAATACCTATTTTCTGCAGTATTTCACTCTTTTTCCCTGCTATGCCTTTTCTACTGAAAATTCTGAGCTATGTAACCAAAGCAACATCCCAACATTAGGTCTCCTATCACCTACAGCTGTAAATAAAGATTCAACATGCCAGGAGAGCAGGGCTGGTGCTAGAACTCCCAGCAGCAGTGATGTCCTTCCAGACAACACTTGTAAGGCTGTCCCTGTAGAGGTGGCACATGGTGCCCTCCTGGAAGAGCAATAAGGTAAGTTTGTACTATGAAGGAACAATTACTGCTTTTGTTCAAGCCACAGAGACTGGTGTGATATTTTTAGCAGGAGCCCTGGGAATTTTAGGATGTGTTACTAGCTTTTACTTGTGTGCAGAGGGAAATGGTATTGGAGATTCTGTAAGTTCACATGTGCCTGACACTACTGAAAAAGCAGGAAAACAACAGGATTAAATATTCCCATCAGCACAGAAGCTGTAGGACAATCCAGCCATAGGTTTGTGGTTTTTCCTCTTTCCAGTGCACAAGTCCAGGGTGTCCCAGGTACAGCTCAGTGCTGCACTCCCACCCTGTTAGAAGCCAAATGCAGCAGAGCTGCCTGCTGGACAGACAGATCACACTGCTGCTGCTCCCAGTAAACCCACAGCTCAGCCCATTGCTGCAGGCTGTCATGTGCCAGCATTTCTGCTGTGGGAGTCAGAGTACTGTCCGAGAAGCAGGGAGCCTGGGAGCCAGCAAGGCTTTCATCCACATAATGCATGGAAACAGGGCTGATAAAAGCTGCCACATTCACTGCAAACCATGTAAAACTCTGGCACAGGACCCAACTGCACAGCTAATGCTCAATGTGCAAGGCCTAGCAAATCTTGGCAAGATAATTAATAACTCGCTGAGGAAAAAAATATCAGGAAAAAACAAAAAGATCAGTGGTAGAATTAAATTCCAAAGATTTACCATAGGACAATTATGGGCAACAAAGCCACCACATTCAGTGCAGCAGAGAAGTGATTGTCACATGCCTATAAAATATATGTTATTGTCAATTAACAGCTTTGGATTCCAGTCTCACTCTCAAAACCAATGGCCAGTTAGTGTCCACCCCAGAAGCCACTCACATACAAGAGAGAACAAAGAAATACACCTCCAGAAAGGAAGTTTAGACAAGTGACAGAAGGGCATGGAAAATCCAAATAAAAGATCCTGTTTTGTAGACCATTTTTTATTTCTATATATACATTCAGGAGTTTCACTCCTATATATCATGGATTAAAATATCCTGTACTTGAGCTTTGGAACTGAGCACCCAAATTGTGATGCAGATTTTCATTTTGGTAGTTCTTGCTGAAAAAGACCAAAACCCTAAAGGAAACAAGCACTACATATTTAAAAACACCTATCAATCTGAATTTACTTTTATGCTGTAGATCTCATCTACCAGATAACAATGTAAACAATTAATTTAAGTGCCTCTAAGAATATGAGAATCCTCTCTCTACTAAAATGCTCCTGCTTTGATGATACAGATTGTCTAACACTGTTTGTTTCTGTCATTTCAAGGGCATTATAACAACAATTCACTAGGCAGCCTGATTAAATAGTTTGCCTGTCATTATTGGAGTCTGTCCATAATTCAGATATTCCTGTTCCATTCAGCTTCAATCTAAATGAATGTAAACACAAACAGTCCAAAAATTACTTTTGTTTTTATATAGGTAGCTCTGTAATTGTTGACAGTCTTGAAAAACCGAGGAAGATGACCCAGTGAACATTTTTCTCCCCAAGACAGAATCCCTCCTGCTCATTCAGCCACTTCTGCTAATGCCTGCACAGCAAGCTCACTTGTCCTGAGCAACAGGGAAGATCAAAACAGCCATGTAAGGTCGTGGATATTGTATGTAACCAGTGTCAAAGCTGCCTTGGAATACAGGAACTGTAAGCCATGTGTTCCTTTCCCTTGCAGCCAGTCTCAGGGAAGGAAGAGGCAGCAGTTTGCAGTCTGCTCAGGTATTTCTGCTATGCAGTCAGCTAGCCAAAGCCAATCACCTTCTGACAGACAAGTTATGCAACTTCCAAAAAGCTTGAGTTGTAGGCTGGTTTTTGGGAAAGGAGTAGGTCTTGTTTCTGGTAACAGCCATCACACACACAAAACAACGGCTGGAGGTGAAATGTGCAAACAACAACAAACAGAATTTGTGCCTCCAAGAACTTTTGTGCTGTTAGCAGTAAGTGGGAAGTGTGTTAGATTCAATGACATGCAGCACTGACAGTGGGCACTGGTGCAACAATGCAGCCAATGCAGTTTGGTTTGGGGAAGCTAATTTAGGAGTAAGATAATGTGATTTCAGAGGAAGAAGCACATGGCTGCATCACTGGACGTGCAGGCCACATCACCTGGCCAAAGCCCACTTGGCTATGACAGCCATAAAAACTGCAGTCCAGCCTGTACTGAGCTGCAGGTGTTTCACACCCTCCTCAGGACACAGAGAAACAAACTCCCCAGCCCTTCAACCCCTCCACACCCTTGCAAAAGCCAGGGCATGTTCAAACTGCTGCTGCTCTCCCCTTGGAAGCTGCAGGCAAGCAGGCAATCAAATCCTAGTCAATCTATAGAACAGTAGCAACAACAAAAAAAAAAAAGGTAAAAAAAAGTTCTCCCTGCTTCTTCCCTGCTATTTTGCACTCTCTTTTTACTGCACTGACACACTCTCTATACTGATTTTTATTGGTAAAGACCAGGACAGGTGATAGCAAAGCCAGCTGACAGCAAAAATGGTTTTCTCTAAATAAGCATATGTCAGACTTGATCTGGTACCTGAACATCAGCTGCAACTTTAAGTTTTCTTGTATCACTTGCAGCCACAAAGGTGTGAAAGGTGAAAGGAAGCCTCCAGTTACACACAAACATCTCCATGGAGTCCATATCTCCCCAGCCCCAAATAATACAAGGACAAACTCTGTGTGGGTAGGGGAAATAGCAGTGTAACAAGCTGTTCTCTATCACTTCCCTGGGCCAGTACAAAGCTGGCAGTGGGAAAGCCCAGACCAAGATTCTTATAAAACCATTCACTAACTCTGCTGTGACTCCAAACCCTGCACTGATAGTGTTTCCACAGCTCACACAGGAGTGTTGCACATTCTTCTGTGCTTCCTGGGTATAGGTGCATATCAAGGATCAACTTTGCTTAGCTTTTCTTATTCCTACAGAAGGGAAACACTTCTGCCCCTGCAGCACCAACTTGAGCTTTCTGCCTCTCAGACAGGCTCTCTCTAGAGGCCCAACTCCACACACAGGGAAAAAGTGGGGTTGGAGTGAATGAATTTCACCTTCCTTAAGGTCTGCCAGAGACAACATTAATCTCCAAACAAGGACATCCTCATGAATTACTTTCCTAGAGACTTTTCCAGTTCAAAGCACTCCAATTCAGATCAATATATGCACATTCTGTTGTGAAACATCTTCCGAGTTAAAACTGTATTACCAATAAGACCAAGATTGATAAGGTAACCTAAAAACAGCAAGAAAAACCCAAGAAACCTCCCAGCAATATTTATTTAGCAGAACACCAGTGAAAAACATTTATTTTAGGAAGCACCTATGTAAGGTTTCAAATAATTCTCCAAAGTGGACAGGGAAAACAATTTAGCAGAGTGTTAAAGAAAAGAAACATTCCATGCATAAGGCTTTCAAACCACCTGAATGCAAACAGCATTGGCAATCTCTTCTAAAAACAAAGCTTCTGGGTTAGTTATTTACCAAATATCTATGCTAGCATTTAAACCATTTTCAACCAGTATTAAAGGTGAACATACCTGACTTTTGTTAAAATTATTAAGAAATAATGTTATTTTGCAGATCGAATTAGTGCTGCAGGATGCTGTCTGAGACTATAAAAAGAGAGAGAGATCTATTTGTCAGCAGTCTGGTAAGAGAAGATATTCCTAGAACCACTGAAATATTTTTAAGCCATAGCAATAAGCCATAACAGGATGTAGCTTATTAAGCTATTGGACTATGCAAATAGAAATTTCCTCAAAGGCTTAGAATTTGACTAAAGTTGAGGAACTTTTCATGAACAGCATGAGGTACACTAATAATACAAATGTACCCCTTACTTGTCAAAAGATATCAGGTATCTACTCCAAAGCACAAAAACATTTCAGCTTTGCAAGAAACTATTTTGATTTTTTCTCTACGTTTGCTGTCAGGGACATCAGAATCAATTTTAGTTGATGAAAAAAAAAAAATTACAAGCCACTAAACCCAAGATTCTACTATATTACAATTACAGCTTTACTCCATTAAGTTCTAGAACAGCCAAAAAAGCCCTCCAGGGCTTTTTTAAGTACCCAGAACTTAAATAAGGAAATAATTTAAATATTTTTGAAAGCTTTTTGTTTTCTAACTTGTATTTTAAAATGTTGAAAATTACATCTCGGATCTTACCCTAAAACTACCAAAGGCATATCAATAAATAACAAAGATGGAAATCAGCATTCCCATAATAATTTAAATTCAGTAACTTTAAGGTGAATATTTGCTGAGGTAAGATGTGATAATATATAAATCACTGACTGGAATACTCAAGAGTTGTGTATAACTCACATTTTCTTCATTATCAGATTCTTCTAGAAAGCTGGTTTTATTCTGAGAGAGAAAACTGACACTTATTATACTACATGTCAATTGAATCATATCTTAAAACTCAGTAATTCATGAAAAATAAGCATGGACAGTCTCCAGTGCATCTACCCTTGAACTCTACAATCAACAACATTAATTAACTTTCTCTCCGTCCACAAATGTGGAAAGAAATCTGTTCCCAGGTTCCCACTTTAACACACTGTTCATGTTGCTTCACTCCTTCAATCTTTTCAAGCACAATTATAAAAACCCACAAATATTTTCCCCCAAACCAGAGAAGGTAAACATTCCAATCTCAGGAACAGCTAAGATATATAAGGCAGCAATAGAATGCAGAATAAGTATTTTATTTTTTAAATCTATGTGATGATGATTATTTCTGAAGAGCAATAAAAGGCCAAAAATGGGTTTCCTTCCAGCAGTCATCACTAAACACATGTTGAGTTCATGCCAAGTTACCACAGGTACTGAAACCAAGGACCATAAAACAGACCCAGGCTCTGCTTTGAGATCACTCATCAGAGAATAGATTTCTCCCATCTTAACTTCCAGGGAAAAAAATCTCTGCCTTAGAAAACTCAAAAGTAAAACTACCACTGGTGCGGGCTGGTGAAGAGGAGCAGCCCATGGGAGACCAGCTTCTCTTTGATATGTTATTTTCTTAAGTAACATTTGCCCCAGACAAAACTCACCTCTTTGTGAGACTGAAATAGTTCACCTGCTCAGGATGTCTCTGGTGAGTCAGTCCTCTCACAATGCACGAGTTAACAAGCCATTCACACACTTCCCCTTCAGATACACTGATGGCCACATCAGTCTAGCACCCAAACACCCCAGGATGACACTGCACATCTCCTCTGATACACACTTGTCATTCAGAGTGCTTCATGTAAGTAGATTTTCCCTGCAATTAAGTGCTAAATCTTACATTGTCTCTCTTCTCTTTCACCTGCCTTCAGAGGAGAGCCCAAGTGAAGCAGATTGCCTCTGTGTCCACATATGATCCTACCTTCCCCAGATCCCAGATCAAGTGAGACATTCCTGTCATCACAGCCTAACTTCCTCTGTTTGTCCACAGATCTCAGCCACGTCACACCGTGGTCAGATGTTCAGAACTGCACAGAAGAGGAGTCTTCAGTGGGGGCTTCCCATACTCTGCAGCAAGAAGCCACTCCATTTCTTCAGGATTCAAAGATACCTACAAAAGCAAGAACATTTCTGTTAGTGAAAAGCTCTTTTGCAATGAAAGTCTTCCCTGCAATGGTTCCAACACTGAAGGGTCTTCAATGCCACACTTCAGAAGTTCAGGAGAGTGAACAGGTAGTGCTTTCTGCCCTCAGACACTACATCTGTCACTTTTTAGGATGACACCCATACCTGAGACAGTAAATTCATGTTTGTAATGATGTGCCTGTATTTTGGGTTTGTTTGAGGTTTTTTTTTTTAATAGACATACTACAGATGTTAAGGCAGAAAGGAATACTATTTTTCTGTCAAATTACATAAAAAACAGTTATGTTGATCATTAACAGTCATGTCAATAGTTCAACTGAGGTAAAAAAAAAAATCTTTAACAGGTTTGTCAAGGAATAACAGACTAAGCTGGAGTCCAAGGTTTAAAACAGCTGGCTTGCAGGTTAGTCACAGTCTGAGAAAAGATTTTATTCCAAGCTGGAATAAGAAAGCCTTTCCAATTTTATATACAGTTTTTGATTTTTCAGAAGCAGCCTCTACTGAAGAGCAGTGGAGGGTTTTTTCCATTCCAGCAAAGAGATTCCCATGGGATTTATGAAAGTTTTTTAGAAACAAGTAAGAGTCATCAGGTCACAGACACCAAGTTGCCCTCTTACTGCAAATATGTAAATGTTACTGATCTACATGAATATGAAGAATTTTCTCACTGTAACACATATAAGGTGAAGTCTTTATTGTTATAGGACAATCAGCAACAGGGCCCTCTAGTATTTTAGAGCAAAAGCACATGAAATTTTTTCACAGCCATTCTCTGGAGGGAAATTTCAAGGTGACTAGAACAGTCCTTTATATGAATAAAAATATGCTTATAATTAGAACAGACTTCTTATACAATCATTTTGCATTTCTTATTCATGATAGCACACTGAAGAAAAGGTATAGATACTTGAAAAGACACAAAACTATAACTGATGTTATTTTAATTCTCTATTATAAAGAAACAACATCATCCTGTTTAGAACTACAAAGCTATGCTACCTCCTTCTTGAAAGTCTGAGTGGCTATGGCAAGCTGTTCATTAGCAAGGACATAAAACCACACACAAGTTATTCCTGAGTTTCAGAGCAACAAGATGCAGCTAATCACACAAGATGCAGCAAATGAGGATAAGTGAGAATTGAGTGAGGAGTTCTCAGATGAAAGAGGTAAGGGTGAGCTCTGGTCTGTGGATTATCAAATTCAAATGGACCAACAGGAGGGTGTGACTGTGACCCTGCTCTTGGTGCAGGCAGGATTTTCACCGTGGAGTCTACCTGGCTAAGTGCACTCAGGCAGCCACTTAGAGGAGCCAGCTGGAGACAGCTGCTTTCTCTCAGCTGATAACCCTATCTCCCTGTCCAGTGTCCCCAAGAAGAAACACAGAAGATGAATCCTAACCCCTGCACTGCCTGTGCACACAGAATAGAGGGGGCAGACCCTCCACAGAGTTCCAATACAAGCTTTTTATTTTACCAGTGTGAAGTTAGTCTCATCCTTGTGCCTACCACCACACAACTGCCAAAGCAGCCCAAGATCTACATGCATCATACCCTGTCTTTGGATATTATTTGCACATCAGTATTTTTGTGGACCTGGGAACTGGTACTGCTCATGAAGAGAAGAGAAGAGAAGAGAAGAGAAGAGAAGAGAAGAGAAGAGAAGAGAAGAGAAGAGAAGAGAAGAGAAGA
>JAOEGS010000948.1:0-18439 GCA_025447755.1 Corythornis vintsioides | reverse complement strand
AGAGAAGAGAAGAGAAGAGAAGAGAAGAGAAGAGAAGAGAAGAGAAGAGAAGAGAAGAGAAGAGAAGAGAAGAGAACGAGACCAATTTCTTTTTCTGGGGCTGTCAAATCTAGCTTGCTTGCTCTGTTTTGGTTTAAAAAATAATGCTATTAAAACCTCACTCTGTAAAACAATTACATAGTAAAAACTATATAGACCTGATCAAGATGTTCTCAATTTCATTGCAGGAGACTTTGAATTATCTTTTGAAACCAGAAGCAATCTTCACAGATATTCACAAGAAATCTCTTTGACTGAAGAAATGAGTAAGAAGGCACAAGTCGTATCTTCTTATAAAAATCAGGATGAAGTAATACATGAAACATTTATGGAAAACATAAGCACAAATTGCATTAAGTGGGTAAGTAATTAGCAGACCTGGAAAAGGGCTTACAGGCCCAAAAGCTTATCTACTCTCCCTCCTCCCAGTTATGTCAGTCAGTGTAGTAAGAGAAACTGCTTCTCCCTACAGTTTTTCCCTTGCAGAAACTTGGACCTATTTTGTTTAAAGAATTACCAGGTCATTTCTCCTACAAACTCCCCTTTGTGGTCTGTACAGACATCCAGAGTAAGCCTGACCCTGTCACATTCAGGAGAAAACAGAATTTTCAGTGAACTTGTGATAATAGGCAGTCCTGAAGATACCACATAAAATGACCAGAGTCTCATCTGAGGAAGCATTGTCTTTTCCTAATAAAAGCTTGTGGATCAGCATCTAGCCAGAGGAAACAGAGGGAGAAATAAGGATAGTGGGCAGAGAAACCCAAGCAAAGATAGAGGCTTAAACAGGCATGCTTACACTGAAAGGTGTCCATGATTCTACACAAGCGTTAGAAATGCAAACTAGTCTGACTTACCATGGAAGGTATAAAAAGGGGCAGAGCATCCATAGCCTTTGTTTAGGCTACTTCCCATCCTTGCTTTGGGCTTACTTTACACACTTGTAATTAAAAAACAACAAACCACAAAAAAACAAACACAGAAAAATAAAACAACAACAAAGCTGCTGAAATCAAGCATATGAAATGTCTCAGTTCTCTGAAGGTTTCCAGCAAAAATCAGCCATTATCACATTAACCATGGGACAGAATTCAGGCCTTGAAGAGAATGTTTTTGCTTTTGCTGCATCCTTCCCTCGGGGCCTCACTTAGTGTCTCAATTACTAAATTAAAGGCTATTTAGTAACAGTGGGAAGATTATTCCTATCAGTCACTGTTTCACTTCAGGTTCTCAATAAGGTGTTACTGGCAGGGCTGCCAAACCTGTAAGCACAAGCTGGAGTATCATGATCCAGTTGCCTCAACATTTTTTTTGTATGAAGAGATGCAAACAAGAAATCCTCATATCTGAATCATCAGTAAAACACCTCAGACTTAGGAGCAATGTATGAAAAACAAAAGTTTTAATTTAAGTATCTCACGAAAATACTTATTTTTTTTTCCCCACACAGTTCCACCCACTTCAACTAGCATTAGCCTGAGCTGCAGAACTTTCTAGCAAAGCAAATAACTGAGTGACAGCAGAAGGGCAGGAGGGTTATTTATTTATGCTTTTTTTTTTATTTATTTATTACAGGAAGTTCCTGGAATGCAGGCCAGACAATCATTTCAGTCTAAAAAAAAATGGTGGGTAAATAGCTACTGGAAGAATTTTCAGGATTTATGAAAGCAGCTGTTCTGTACAAGAGCTTTTGCAAGAAAGAGATCATCCCTGAAGCAGCAGCAGGAAAACATGTCCTCCAGCCTAATGCATAGGTCTGTTACTGTGTGATCAAAAATCAGTGGCTGTAGTCATAACCACTGTCCTGGACCTGCATATTGCACAAAGGTGTCCATAAAATTACTCACGTGCAGAAGTAGTCCCACATGGTTCAGTGGGTCTCGTTACAGAGCCTTACAGGGGTCGCAGGTCAGGATGCTGCATTCCTGAAACCAGACAGATTCCCACTGAAGCGATTAGGAGCGCTTCATTTGCCAAACAGAAACAATTCCACAGGTATTCGTTTGAAGTGTGATACAAATTTACTTTGGCCACATCTCCACCTTTCTTTGCAGGAAGAAGCTGTTTGAGAGCACAAGGATTACTGGCCAGGGAAAATTTCAGATTCCTGTTCACAGGTATTTGCACCAGAAGTCTGCATGCACCCACTGCCTCACACCTTCATTATCTGGCCAAATCACAGCAAAACAACTCAGATTTCTGTCTAACACAGATTTGCTGATTTTTGAGAGGATGGGAGGTTTTTCAATTATTTTTTTTAGTGCAAGGAAATCGTTGCCCTTTTGCAACTGGAAGGTGGGCTGCATTCAGTGCCAGGTGGATCATTTGGTTTGAGCAGTGAGCAAGAGCTGCAACACACAGTGACACACAGTAAATCAAGCAGACATCTTGCCAAATCAGCAGCACTGGAGTGAATCCTTAGTGCTGTTCACTATAAATGGATCTATTGGATTATGGGTCATTAGTTCAACCACTTTGAACAAGTACAACCAAATAGCAATGTTATTAAACATTTATCTC
Source organism: Corythornis vintsioides (assembly GCA_025447755.1). NCBI lineage: Eukaryota > Metazoa > Chordata > Aves > Coraciiformes > Alcedinidae > Corythornis > Corythornis vintsioides. The sequence goes on along the minus strand of JAOEGS010000948.1, from coordinate 15,880 downwards.
CAGGGCCAGATTTGCTGGAGAAGATAAGGTGACTGTAGAGGCTTTCCATTAGCACCGCCTATTCCAGCAGCACGCATTCCTCTCACGAGCACCTTTCATTCACAAAAATATCTCAGGAACCCAAAGCATCCCAGGGCTGTCTGCCTTTACTTGCTGGTGACTGCACCCTGGCACCCTCCAGACGCTGCCCGTTTATTGCTATCCACGGTATTTGACAAGCACTCTTATTCCACGCTCTCAGGACAATGGGGGACAAGCTCATTTTTTTGCAACAATGCAAACCAAAAGCTGAATTTCCCACTTTTCTGCCAGTCCTAAGGATACCGAGACACGGAGCTTGTTCCCAACACTGTTTGAAAACAATTCTCTAGAAATGCAATTTCTGTCTCCCAAGGGTTTCTTTACCCCTCACTCTGGGGCTCCACGTCCGAGCCCTGTCTCCTTCGACTCTCCCCCTGGCTAGAGCAGGAAGGCACAGCGCCTGCAGCTCCTGCCGGCGAGCCCTGAGGAAAAAAAATGGACAAAGACATTCTCCCAGATCCTTTGCAGGTCTTAATCGCAGGTCTGGAACAGGATCCTCAACCAATCTGTAACACAATGGCACCAACAAAAGTGGCAGAAAACGATCTCCCATTTACAAGAATGGTTTGGGTATGTCAGGGCAAGGACAGAGAAAACAACAACAAAATAAAAACACAACAAATAAACAAAAAAACAAACAAACAGGAAAACATCCAAACAAGCAAGAAACAACCCAACCAAACCAAAGAACAAAACACCACCAAACAAAAAGCCAAGGAAACAAAACATTGTAAGAGAATGAGCATCAATTGACCATGTTGGCTGTAGAGGGGAATGAATCTGAACAACTGCAGCTGAAATTGTCACTAACTTGAAGACAGAAATTAGACAGACATAAGCAGTCTCTCTCCTTTCCCTCTGAAGTCAGTTCGGGTTCTCAGAAACCTGTACCTTGGCCCATGAGCCATACTAAAGAATTTAGCAGGAGAAGAGTGGTTTGCAGTCACTCTGTCCTATATTGAGCCTCTGCAGACACTAACATTTCTCACTGCTACAGTTTACACTCCTCCATATTTTTGGTTTCTCCACAATAAATCACAACTATTTAAATTTACATTTAAAGGCCAAATTCCAGAAGAAAATAATCACATGAGGAAGGATGGGTTGGGAGGCTTTGGCTGAAGCCAAAGTCTTAGTACAGTTGCTAACTTGGCCTTACCCTTATTCTGATGGTTTCCTCATTGCCTTGAAAGAAGAATTTATTGCTAAAATCTGTATTAGCCCTTCTAAGTTTGAAGTTATGAAAGAAGGAAAAGGTTACTATAAAATCCTCAAATTCTTTGCTCTGCTGATAGTCAAGAACTAAGAAGCTGGGCAACATATAGAAATTGAGCCTCTTTTAGTTGAAATTAAAGCAATAAATCTCATTATACCATAACTGATACAGGAATTGCAACACCAGTTATTATTTTTGTTACAAAACAACTGTGACAACCAGGTAAAACTGAGCACACATGATTGTGTATCTAGTCTCTAGAGAGACAAATTTAGTCCTGATTTCATGAAGAAGGCAGGGCCAAGAACCTGAAGACAACTCATCTTCAGGAGTGAGTTTCAGGCCCTTTCATTTTTAAGTGGGTCAAGAACCAAGCAAACTAGATTTCTCTTCCATTCCAGAAGTCTTGGACCTGCTTTTAAATAGTGACAGAAATACCTGGACTGCACCTTAGCCAGACTTGTGACAGGAGGGCTAGCAAGCTGAGAAAGAACTAAAACAGATTCTCAGATTCAACTCCTGAAACTCCCCAAAGGGCAGCATTTTTCACTGCTGAAAAGTGCATTTTTATGGAAGGGTGTTGGCTCAGTTATCAGCTGCCATGCCCTTACTAGCTCTTAAAACAAATGTTAGAAAAGGCTTTATGACTGGACAGGGAAAGGCAGGAGTTGGAGCATTAAAAAAAGGTATAGCACAGAGCCCAAACAATACTGCAGCTGCATTACATTATCCCAGTGGGAAGTTGCCAGGCTGGCAGCAAAGTTAAACTTTATGCTCATGAAAGTGGAGCACTGATAGCACCGGCTACAACCTGCTTCCCACACCTCTCTGCCAATCCAGCTCAGTCCTAATTTGCAAGAGTTTTGCTGTTCCAGCTCTGGGCCTGTTTCACACAAAGGCTGCCAGTCAATCTGAGCAACCTCATGATAGTGAGGATTGCTATTTATAAGCAGCAGGATAGGTCTGCAATCTGCTCCCATCCAAATCTGATCCGTAACACTGAGAATCCAGAACCCAAATGAGCTCCTATGTTATCATGCTAATTATTTTATAGCATCACAAATGTATGCAGTGCTTTTAAAAATACAAATTGGAGGCATAATCTATTCAAGTCGAGAGAGTTTACATTAACCTAAGATAACAACTTTGGAAAGGGAATTTATAGAAATAACTGGTAAGAAAATGGATCTCAGAAGTTTCCAAGGTAAAGCAGGATCAAGAGGCAACACGAGAGATAAATATTAAAGGACATGCTATGCAGCAGATAAGATATGGCAGAAAGCCTGAAACTTTTTTCACATCCTTGTCAGCAGGACAGAGGCTTAGCCTGCCAGCTGAATGCTTTCTTTTACCTGCAACTCTATTGCCATGGTCACCCACTAGACCTTTCAACACCATCCAAAAGCCACTGCCTCGAGAGGCTGCCAGAGTGTGTGGAGACTTTGCATGATGGCTTCACTTCTACAGCAGCAGGGAAACAGTAGTGTGGAACCACAGAAACAACCAGCCTACTCCTTTACTGTTTCACAGGGATGCAGGATGTGTTGTTGGTTTATAGCTGTACAGCTCCTCCAGATTACACAAACTCTCAGGAAGGAACATGTCACAGTAATACAAATTTGTGCCATTTTAATTCAAAGCACTTTATACATATTAGTAAAAGCAAACTCTGAGCTTTAAAAGCAAATTATAGATGGAATCACCTCACTAGTGAAATGCAGGTGCCTCTTGGTCTGCAGAATTGCAGCTACTTGCTCACAGTAACATTATACCACCAACCAAATCCAGGAAAAGGACTGGCTATCAAGCCACATTCAGGAGTTAACTTCAAATATTTGCAGTTATGAGAACTATTTCTGAAAATATTTCAGATATTAAATATCCTGCATTGTAGGTCATGGTTCTGAAATTCTTCTGGTCTGCTTCACAGAAAACTCTACAGTCTTTGGAGGCAGCTGTACAGAAGTAGAGCCCCAGAACTTTAGAAACAGTATATTTGGGTTTTGCATGTACCATTTGTGTGTTGTCTGGTTTGTTGTCATATACCTTACCTTTATGACAAACTTCACTTGCCAACTCAAGAAAAGGGAAGTTTTCAGTTATTAAAAACAAAACAGTAAAACCAACACATACACCACAGATGACTGCATGTTTTAGTAACTAGTGGGCTGGACAATATAGATTACAGAGCAACTAGCATGAAACAGGTCTCATAACATCAGAGATTATATTTAAGAAACTAGGCAAATCTGTTCCCTGCTTGTGTCCTGACAAGGGACACCCCAAGAGGTGTCTGTAACCAGGCTGAAATCAGTTCCTTCAGACAGCTGTTCATCATCAACCTTATCTGAATGCTCAGATAAAGATGCAGAATGACAGACAAACATATCAAAGTTGGGAAGAGGTAATACCCCAGTACTTAACATCCAAACTAAAGTTTTGCTAGATTCAGGCATGCTAGAAAGGTCAGATTATACTTTGCCTTTTTCCTATCAGCAGTCTAGCCTGTGCGAGAGGAACCTAATTAAAGACCTTATGCAAGGAATCTCACAGTCTGAGGACACAACAAATATAACATGAACAGAAGTCCACTCTCACAGAACTTATTCACAAGTAGTTTCTAAGATGGCAATCAGAAATCTTCAAATACACAGTTTGATATAAATTTAGAGGAATGGGAAAGAAGCTAAAATCCTCTTCCTGCACTGTGTCTTCCCACAATCATGTTACATTCTGATGCAGCTACAGAGTTGCTTCTGTCACCAGAACAACTATATTTAGCACTTAGAGAATACAAAGAGCAATAAAAAATGATGTTTATTTAGCCTGAACACATGGTTGATACTCCTGTGGGGAAACAAAACCCAAAGAAATGAATGCACCTTCTAAATTCTTTGCATTGACCCACAGGCCCCTGGTCACTGCTGTCCTTGGTGTTTCTCATCTCTGAACAGCCTAGTAAATAGGCCAGACTTAAAACATCCATGCTGGGGAGTTAATTAGTTCTTTGGTCATAGTTTCAGAGTGTCTCCAAAATCCAGCAGGCATTTCATCACACTTGTTTACTTTTTTTTTTTCCCCCATAGCTCTTCAAAATATAAAATCAGGGCTTTGTTCTGATGAGATTCTTCCAGAGAGTTCCATGGGAGTGGATCTACTCTGTAAATATACAAGACACAGAGTCCCTACACTTTGCTGTAGCTTTCTGAAATGTGTTGAATGTACTGCCCCTTAAGGGCAGTAAATTACATAAAATGTACTGACTATGGTGCCTGGATTACACTTTCCCAGCTTGATCAGTTATTGCTCCATCTTCTCTTTCAATAAAAACATCTCCACAAAGGTGCAAAATTACACAGGCAAATGACTTAAAGAATGTTCTCAAGAACCACCAGAGAATATTTACTTGTAGATAAATATGGTTCCCAGTTGTTTTGTTTGTATCTTCATGTTTCCCTGAACAACTTTAGCACTGACAATAGACTCTAGTCTCTGTTGCTTTGCTAGGTTCCATATAGAGGCATAGATTCCTTCTCAAAAGCATCCAGCCACAGCACAGTAGTGCTGGGGGAGAATCTGTTGGAAAATGCCATCTGTATTTGCAGAGCTCTATAAACGAGGATATCACAGATCTGATATTGTAGGTCAACTCTTCCTTTCTTTAGTATTCACTTTTCAGCAACTGAAATCACAAGGCACTAAGTCAATAGATATTTAAGCTATTTAAATAGCACCAAGGATAAAGGTCATGCCTCTGATGTGATTTATCTTCACAAGAACCCACCCAAATCTTGGAAACCACTGCCATGGAGATAGGAGATTCTGGGGGTTGTATAGATAAGAGGCTGGTACATTCAAACTAAAGATAGTTTGTTATTTTTTTCCCAGAGTGTATTTAAATAGTTTAGAGCAAGGCCTTAGGTTTACAAAAAAAAAAAAAAAAAAAAAAAAGCAAACCACAAAAAAACCCAACAAAACTAACAACACAACAAATAAAAACTCCAAACAAACCCCCAATACCGATGTATACTTAGGAAAATGCAAATGAAGTTGTGGAAGGTTGTTCTTTCCTGCACTGGCCAAGAGACTGGTATTTTCCCAAGTTTGTCCCAGTTAAAGGAGGTACACAGATACAAGAATCAGCAGTCAGGTCTTCCAGACACTGCCTCATGGCCCTGTACTGTTTTCAGTCACACTCTTTGCTTTACTTCTAAGGTAAAAATAACTGTTTTGTGTCCCAGTTTGTCCCTGGCCTAAAAAGGAGGGAAGCAGCTTTACCCCTTTGCAAACCTGCCATGCAGCTAGTGAGCCAGGCTAAACAGCTGACCATGGCAAAACAGATATCCCACACTGCCATCTTCCCCAGCTTACCACACACTCCCTCTGCTTCCCTCACACCAGACCAGGCATTTGCTCAGCTCATCTCCCCATGAGTCCATCAGCTTGCTCACCCAGCTGCAAACTAGCCCAGGAAAAAACACGAAACACCCACAAAAGCAGTAACTAAAACAAAAGAAAAGCCAGGACAAAGCAGCAAACTGGATCACTCCAGGTCAGTCAAACATAAGAACTGATGCCAGTGAGACAAAGGAGAAGGGAAAGCCTGTGGCCCTCCCTTGAACATCTCAGGAAAGCAGTTCCTAAAGACAGCAAAATAGGCAATTCCAGCTCCACCACTGCACAGCTACATGCAGCAAATAACTTGGTAAATAATACAAAACTAGTGTAATTAAAGTTAGAGAGGAAAGGTAGCATCTCCCTGATTTTCTGTGCACGTTACTACACAGATGTAAAACACAACTGTTCCTATGACCTTAAAGAGTTTTAACTAGTCCTTTGAATTTTGCTACAAAAAGTCTCTTTTTTTGTCTCAAATTTACCCTATGAAACAGAACTCCAGCTTGTGTATCAGACAGCAATAGCACAATTAAAAAATTCCACCTGAGGCCAGCTCTGTTCAGTAACCAGAGGAAAGGAAAAGAGCTAATTAAAACCATGTTCTCTCAAATCAGAAGCACTTAGTTGCACATACCAGATAAAACATAGTATCTCACAGGAGACTGACCTCAACACAGAGGAAGGAGCAGGGAAGGTGAATGGAGTTACAACAAAACACACAGGCTGAAGGAAAAAGTGATTTAAGAGCTACTAGAATCACTGGTATTTGTGCTTGGTTGAAAAGAACAACAGATGTGGAGCTAAAGTAGATACTAAGGGCACATTGATGCAATCCTGGCACAGATAAAGCTGCTGATATAATTGCCAGTTTTGCCTATTTTCTTTGAGATTAGTGTCTCAGTGATTTATTAAATTCTCTTAACCAGTTAGTCCAGATAGGAAAGATTTCAGATTAATTACAGGCTTAAACCTGCAAAGGGGCATTTTGCATTTCAGAGACCACCTCACACCTTGCACAAAGGGGCTGGAGGTATCTTTTGAGAACAAACATGGGTAGCATTACTGGTCACATTTTTTTCCTCACATTGTCCAAATCTCTGTAGACTGCAGCAAGTATAATTTCTGCTTCTATGGCAGTCAGAAAGCTCCCGAATCATTAACATGGGAATATCAGCGTTGCTATTACTCCCAGACATTTCTTTCTTCACCTTCCAATGTTTTCTCTGTGCCATCTATCATTACCTTGTTTTCTCATTTTCCTTTTCATTAAAGATTATTATTCAAGGGAGGAAATGCAGCACAGTCTGAGAATTCATTCAATGTTAATGGAGAGACATGTGGTCTGGTGACTTAAGCAGAGGATCAAGAGCTAGGTTGCTGGTAAGACCTCCCCTGACAGTCTTCCTCTTGGTCTTTGGGTAAGTCATTTAAGGTCAAATAGTTTTCCCTTCACACAGCCAAAAGTTCAGCAGGGGTGAGTTCCTTTGGGCAGAGAAAGGGTTACCCCACTAACACTGATGCTTCAACTTGCATTGTAGCTCTGCTGTCCTTGTGTAAAGGGCACGCACTTGCTTTAGGCTCAGCCCCATCACAGTTAAAACACAGGAGATAACGAGCTCGAATATTTCCTGATCACATCAGGCATGGCTTCACAAACACCACAAGCAGGGACAAGCTGTGTACACTCATCAGATGGTCAAGGCAAAACTGGACTTGGATGAGAGCCTTCTCCCAGCACGACTGAAACAAAGAATATGGGTTTTTTCTGATCTGCTCTAGCTGCAAACTTGTGTTTGCAAGCACCACACAAACAGTTCTCAGCAATAACTAGTGCTGACTGACACACCACAGTCATCCCATGAAGATAACTCACTGTGGTCGATATCCAGTCACCTTCTGTCTCCTTCAGTCTTACAGCATTGGGATGAAGGAGGAATCCCACACCAGGCAGTGTGAGTGGACTGTAGGTGCAGAACCCCCTGACTCATCACCCACATTTTCTCTGGACACACATACAGCAGACAGAGCAGCTATGCTTCTTTCACACTGCTTTAGTTCTCCAGAGTTTGAGAAAATACAGTCATTCACTTTAGCATTCACGTGTTAGTGTTTCTTTTTATCACACAGAAAAGCACAACTGGATAAAGCAGATCCTTCTCTGGAAATGAGGTAGTTACTAGTAAGTTATATGAAATTTCATCTAATTCCTGTGGCACTGTTTGTTAGGTGCATAGACCTATAGATAATTTCCACTCATTTCTCCTTTAGGAAACAGAAGCACTGAATTCAGAGAGTCACAAAGTCAGGATTGTCTCTCTGGAAGCTTCAGATTAATGCAGGATAAACAGACTAAGTTGGACTTTGGTTCTCTGCTGCATTCCTACAACATACCATGGATACCTGAAGCAGAACAGCAACATAACATTAATTCTGTGAAAGGTGCAAGATTCACAATCAGTTCTTACTGTTTAGATGCAAGCTGGTAGATTTCCAGAGCAGTAAATGTGAAGGAATTTTCTTAGTAAGGGAAATAGATCAGTCATAGGTTAGACAGAAAGAGCAAGACTTTTATTTCCTTCCCTGCCCCTCTCCCCCAGACAGATATTAGAGAGTTATTGCTGCACTTTTCTTTCCAGGTTAACTAAAAAATTAAAAAAATAAATAAATCAAAAAAAAGCAACCCATCTTCCAAAGTTTCTCCAACAGTCAAGTTTCTTTGTCCAAATTTTCATAACAAGAAGTCTGAGCAAGCTGAGGGTTGTTCAGGTGCCCGACACCTTTGGTTCACAGTTTCAAAACATGACAAACATCAGCACTGCCACAAAACAACCAAACAAAAAAAGCCAAACACAACAAACAAACCAAAACCCCACAAGAACAAACCGACCAACCAACAAACCACAGAGCAATACCTGCATGCCCTCCTCCCCTTATTCCTTCTCCATGTTCTCATGCTACATCATTTCTTCAATATATGCCAGCAAAAGCATTTGTTTGAATGGATTTGAACTCAGAACTAGTGAAGCAGAAAAAAAGGAAGGTTAGTAAACCTCAATCCAATTCACTAAAAAGCCATACAGATCCTTTAGCCAGGCTCAAGCACATAGTATTGTAGGGTCACCTGTAAAATATTAATGAAAATAACTCTGAAAGCAGAGTTAAACTGAAACTCCCTGACCTAAACCCCTACACACCCAAAGCTGTATTAAGAACTGAAATATAGGGAGTTGTGAAAACACAGGTTTTCCTCCCTTCTAAAAGAGCAAGCACAATCATACTCATCATCCTCACGGAGAAAGGCAGCATCTACCAAGCCTTGCCCTTAGCACTAGCTGAGAGGAAGAAGTTTGGGCACAAGCTGAGAGGACAGTGGCTGTTTGGCATTCACTCACCACACGGGCATTAAGCAGAATGTGATTTACTTTCAAAGCTGAATGAACTGCCACAGAGAAAGGCACCATTACTGTGTGCTAAAAATATCCAAACACAGGGGGAGCACAGAGGAGCTGGTGCACTGTAAATTCATATTCCAACATATTGCACACTAACTTTCCTGTATAGACAAGCCCTTAGACTAATAGGCACCTGGGAGTCTTCAAGTCTGAGTGCCCAATAAATAAAAAGGCTATGTTATTTTTTTAATTGGTGCTCTGGAACCAAGTTCTGATGTCCCTACTCAGACAATGCTTCCATTGAAATCAAGTCTTGGGCTATTATTAAATAGCAATTCTTTTACAGCTGCAAACTTTCCATGTTAGTGGATAGGGATTTCATATCAAGCCAAATCACTAATCTCAGTCCAAAGGGGATTGTGCAGGCATTTATTTTGGCTTTATATAGGTACCTAGATACTGCTTGATTCAGCAGACTTGCACTGATGCCCAGTGAAGTAAATCCCCTTATGTCTACCAATTCTCAATTCAGACAAGCTCAGAAGCATCAAAATTAAAACTAATCTCATTTTAAAAACTGCTACAGGTTCAGATTTGTTTGGGACAAAGCTGAGGATCAGAAGAAGTTTGAAAGTCATTAACAACAGCTTGCAGTTTTAGTTTCCCAAAATTTAAAAGCACAATGGACCCTCAGAGCAGAAAATGGTGTATGTTTGAAGGCTGCACTGAGTTCATTACAGCTCTGATCCTCAAGTTATTTTGAGCTGCACCCCAACCACCACAGCAATCTCCCATATGACAAACCAGGCTTGAGTCCACTGATCTCAGTGAAGCACCACCAGAGATGTAGTGAACTTGCTGCCAAGAGTTCACAACCCAGTTTATCAATTCCTCAACCACAGGGAGTGATCCTGTTTAAGGTAACCTGGCTACTCACAGCCAGGCACTACTAGGACTTATTTGCAGTTCCACGGAGCTGTGAGGAATCACTGCAGAGGTGAGCCCTAGGTTAGCAAAGCAAACCTGGTCAGCCCCAGACTTTGTTAGCTCTAGCAGCAAGAAGCCATTCAGATTCTGACACAAGAACCCATTTTCCCCCTTGAGGTACCCATGCAGCACATGAAGGAAACAACCACATCCACGGTATTTTAAATCCCTTTCTGCTTTTTTACAATTATGGGTCAATGACAAACATTTTCCTTCTAAGCAGTTCACTCACAGCAGTGTTCATGGAAGGTTTGACAGCTTTATCTTCTTTCTCAGCTTCTTACAGCTGTGACTCCATTGCTTTGAAGTCAACTTGGATTTGGCTGGAATGAAGTGCAGACATCAGTGACTCAGACTAGTGTGTCACCTGCATCTGTTATCTTGCAGTAGACAATTTAATCAATTATACTTTTTTTGTCTAGGCACAAGAACAAGACATAAATGCTGATCAGCATTTCACAGGGTTGTTTCTTTGCTGCTTGCAGGCCATTTAACATCTGATAGACCATATAAAAAGGTCTTCCCAGGGGCTTAGAGTGTTTGGGTTGTTCTTTTATAGTGCAGAAGGTCATTAATGAGCAAGGGAAAGCAGCGTGGAAATAGCTAGACAAGTCTTGTTGAGTTAATAAGAAACTGTCATTCTGCTTCAGTACTTTCTCATTAAGCCTAGCAATGTTCACATCCAAGGAGATGGTACAAATCTCTTTTAATGCTCAATTTAGTTCCCCAAGACTAGAGTCAGAGCAAGTTTGCCCCTCCTTTTATTTTCCATGACTTTTTCAGTTCAGCAATTTGAGGAAAACCAATGAATTATTTTTCTATAGATGCATCTCAAAGGCTAAAATTCAGATTTACTTTTTTTTAAAAAAGATCTAGATCACCTTGGCTTTTCTGTTCAGAAGATCAGTCATCCCAAATCAAATGTTGTCCTCCTGCTCTTACAAAACAGTCTATAAAGCCATATTATCATATTTCACATGTTTTCCAGTTATCATACTTCCCATGCTTTCATGTGTCTTACAGCAGCTTTGTTGCTAGGTTTACATGTCAAACTTTAATTCCTCATTACTTAAACAGAAAGCAAGGCACAGGCACCACCTTTAACCCAGTCTTCAGTATCGAGGGTCTGTCATGCAGTGTTAGCAATGGATCCAGAAAGCAGTTTCTTGTTAAGAACTGAAAGAAAAGCTTCATTAACTCCTTAGTTTCCTCCCTATGCTTCACTTCATTTTGGTTCTTCTGACTAGAAGCTTGTTTGCCTTTGCTCTTAACAGGTATCCTTGTGCAGAGGGTCAGCCACCTTTTTTTTCAGAAATTTTGTTGCCAGATCCAAGCACTTTCTCTTAAGCAGCTTTTAGTGCTGTGCTTACTATTCCAAGCAACAGACTTAGTAGAACCTCAGCATCACATGAGCCACATGGAAATACGACTCAGATGTTTAAAGTTATGCAACAACCACCTTCCTGTCGCACTGAAATTCTCATCAGCCTTGTCAGACAAGTCATTTAAGTGACAAAGGGTAAAGCATAACATCCTTGCTGGCCAGTTGCTGATGCTTGGTTGCTGCAGTCTCTGATGTATCATCACCCCGATGATACACAGCAAATCACACTGGTGCTGATGCAGAATTTGGTAGCTTAGGCCTAGCTTCAGGCATATGGAAGTTGAAGAGGAAAGGAACAGATTAGAGTGGAAGTTCAACAAAGGAAACTGATGGAAAAGAGCCACATTCTCCGTTTGTACTTCACAGGTACAAAACCTTCACATGTGTATGAAGCCAGTTCTGCCAATGCTGAGCAATGGCAGTTCTCTCCTGCTGTTTTTAACACTAAAGAAAACAGTGCAGTGCATTAGTGAGGGAGCTTCATTCTCTTATCTGTTATTCTCCATCATTTGTTAGCTAAACCTCTTAACTCTCCTGGCAACCCATTGCTCACACTGGGGAAGTTCCTAGCACACACCTTTTCACACAGCATGGGTTTCATTCTCGTAGTTGATTTCTCTTTTCTGAACTCCACACATACTGAATTTCTTGTTAGTAAGCCCATAACGACTGTACATCCCAGCTCTGAAAACTCCCTCTAGAGCTGTTTCCACAGAACCCATTTTTATGTTCGTTTTCCTTTTCTTCTCCTTACAACAACCTTCCCCAAAGTCCCTAGATCTTTCAAGAGAAAGTACTACTTCCTGCAGTGCACACACCGTGGCAAGGAGCTGAAGTTGCTGAAGGTAATCATTAAGGTCATACAAAGGTGAAAAGCATTTAAAAGACTGAAAAAAAGGTGAGAAAGATAAGATGCATCCCAGCATACCAAAATTATTGCAAGATTCCAGTAATGTAAATAAATGGTTTTCATTATATGCTAGACTGTTTTTGTGGGATGCTTCAGAAACCCACTGATCTGAGATAACTTGGGAGTAGTCTCCCATTATTGTAATTCCACCAGTGCTTCCTATTATCGTTCACTGTTGTAGAAACGGTGCAAGACAACTGCAGAGTCTTTTTCCCCTCCCAACTACACCTTTGCCCCCTGAGCACTGATAACTTTATCAGTACTAGCACTCCACATTAGTGAAGCTGCCAGGGAGGAGAAAAAGGAGGACTTTAGTTAAATCTATAGTATATAGGACTCCACTAGCTTAAAAAAAAAAAAAGTTTAGTGCTGGTGTTGGAATCGTGTAGGAACAATCATTACCACAATCTACTCTGCACCACGTGAAGACATAGTGGACAACAGCATGAGACCAGAGAAGCAGCAGCACAGGCTGGTGGAACTGACAGTACTTACTAGTGATTACCTTATGGTAAAAAAAATACTCCCTTTTTTCTGGTGAAGAAGTGGGCAGCAAGGCAGAAGAAATAACTAGGCACTAAGACCAGTGAGAGCTAAATATCCAAACCAGCATGCATGCATGCTTTGTGTTTCTTCTTTTTTTCTGCAGCTGGTCAGGTCTGTGACAAAATCATTCAAACTTACTACAGTGTAAAATAATAACAAGCCTGCAAAAATAGTAGTGAGAAATCACAAAAGGATCAAACATAAATGCAATAAAAAGAATACAGTCTCAGGAAGTTTTAATTTCTGTGTTGTGGTTCTCATTGGGAGAAAAATATTAATATTAAAAGGACTTCTCTTCATTTTGATATTTTTAGAACATAGCCTGCATCATGTAGATTTGACTTTTCTTACCATATACTTCCAATTCTGAATACCTGAAGTAGATTTCCTGAAGCCAGCACTTCCTGCTTAAAGAGGGAACCCTGTTTGGCAAAAGGTAGTTTCCTGGCTCTTCCATCTGCACTTCAACTTTCAGTGACAATTACAAGAGATGTCAGCACAATTATTTTCCCTGCTGCCATCACTGCTTCCTTCCTGCCATCTCCTGAGGGCTGGCCTAAGGTTGTACAGGGCTCTACATGTCAGTATCACAAAGCTACTATCTGACTCCCTCCACAATTATGATTAAGTCAATAAAATCAGCCAACATGGGGGATCTATGGAGGCGTTGCCTCCTTTTGGGAGACAAAAAGATACTGGAGTTTTTCTCCCCCAGGGCAAGAAATGAAAAGCAAGAGCTGGGACTTGTGATGAAATTCAGAGCCATGCCCAACCTGCCTGGTTTCAGATTTCATTCCCCCACAGTAGGAAGGTTTGGCAGGCAAGAGATCCCCCCACCAGTGAAGGACACACAACAGCAAGAACACAGGATGTTTTCAGCATGCTCAAGGTGAGAAGCTGCAGCTTCAATCAAGTCTTCAGATGATACTTGTTCATACTCTGAAGTCCTACAGGGTTTCATGGGCCTAGAAGCTGCCAAGCAACTACACAGGCCCCCAGTGAAAGTAAATAGACCCAATTCAGCTTTGCAAATGGTTGCAGGTAACAGAACAGCTGGGAATATTGTGCTCCTTCTTGGGCTTGCAGTATCAGTCATGCAGTCAAAGTAAGTGTGGTGTGCACTGAAAAAAAATCTCAGGACAGGCTGATAACTCCCTCCTGCACCCCCCATAAGGATGCAGCACAGGGCTGACAATTTTGTAAGTCTCAACAGCAACTGACAGCTTCAGGCAGAATGCTGTTGACATGGAATTTGATCCCCACCACATTCAACAGAAGTTCTAAGACTCACAACTCCATATTGAATTGGAACTCATGTCTCCTTCAGCCCTTTCCTAACATCTCATGGCACATGAACTCATCCCCATTGTAAAGGCTCTTTTGAGACAAGATCTGTACATATCCTAGGTAACTCATTGAAGGCTACACATTGCAGGAAGCATAAAAGACAGAAGCATGGATTTAAGCTTGTAACTGTTTGGTTATTCTTATGCAACTTTGTCCTGCTATTTGGGGGGAGGAAGGGAGCTTTAGGAGGGGAAGATCCTTCTCTAAAAGAGTTCTTTTATCTGCTTAAATATTTGTGAGCTTTTACAGTAACACTTGGGTGCTGTGCCCCGACAGCAAACTACCGTCAGGATACAGGCTTTTCATACATCCTTGAAGCAATGGCTCACTCTACTGGTGACTTCACATCCTAGACCACAGGCCTGCTCTGCACAGAAAAGTCCTGGATACCCCCAGCAGAATGGCTTGTTTTTTCCATGAAAATCCTGCTCTGGCATCTCCAGGACTTAAGTTCATTCTTCTAGTAAGAATTTCCCAAGTACTGTCCTTAAATATACATGAGAAAGACAATATTCTGCTGAAGAATTCCTTACTTCTGTGGTTTAATTTCTTGCACTTTCAGCAGATCTAGCAAGAAAAATGTCTTGCAGGGTTTTGTTAGGAACAGATAAACCACTGTTTACAGCACTCCTTGCCTTTTTTATTATTATTATATTATTTTTATGAAGAATTTACCCAACAGTTGAGATCTGATCATTGGCAGCATCACAGGATTGATCTAGCAGCTTCATTCTGGCACATAAGTTACCCTCAGAATTGTCCTAATTTAAAAAACAGTCCTTTTACTACTGCTACTTGAAAAAAGGTTTCAGAAGACTATTTACCTATCTTCCATTTGAAGGCTCAGTAATGGTTCAAAGACTTGGAAGTACATCCAAGCCTCAAATTTTCAGTTCTAAAACATTACCTAAAAACAACCAAAAGGGGGAGAAAATCACTCTTCCCCCAGCCATACTATTATCACTTGGGCCTCTAGAAAGTCTTTAACCTTAAACCCAAGTTTGAAGAGTTATATGTTTGGGTATTTTTCTGCTTTGTCCATCAATTGCCAGCTAATTTGATCACATAACCACTAGCTCTAATGTAATGCTTATTAAGATTTATTAAATCTTTTTTTTTTACCATCCTATACATTGAGAAATAACACATTTTGATAGGACTATCAGAAATCCATAGCTCAAGCCAGAAAAGACTGGAACATCCAAGTTTCAAATTTCTCTTGAGATGAGGGAGTTAATCACTATTTTTCACACACACCCCCACCCCCCCAAAAGTTGAATTTAAAACTCAAGATATTCTCTCATCCTATGGTTTGGCTACTGTTTACTGAGACCAATGGCACTGAACCACAGCTGCAGCACAGATGTTCAGTGAGGAAAACTATTGTGCAGAAATCAGCCTTGCCTAATGTGACCAAGAATTGATCTTTACTTTTACAGTTCCAGACAAGTAAACAGACAGAAAACCTGAATGCAGTGCTACACAAATTGAAACCTGCTCTGACCACATAATAAACTTTACTGAAGAGATTTATGTTTATCTAGAGACAGCAGGTTTTAAAAATGTAATTTTCATTTCTGAAAACAAGACTCAGACAAGGTTTCCACTTCCTTTGTTTC
>JAOEGS010000947.1:0-32215 GCA_025447755.1 Corythornis vintsioides | reverse complement strand
CCCAAGGGCTGCACTGGGGGTCTGCAGGGACTCCCAAGGGCTGCACTGGGGGTCTGCAGGGACTCCCAAGGGCTGCACTGGGGGTCTGCAGGGACTCCCAAGGGCTGCATTTGGGACACACTGGGATTTGCAGAGCCTCTTAGGAGTCCTGTGAGGGCACCTATGGCACTGGCCCTATCCAGCAGAAAGGCATCAGCAGGCCTTCCTAATACCAGGTTAAATCACAGTTTGATAAAAGAGGATTTACCATGTTCAACCATACAGTTTGATGGATTTTCAAGGAGAGGTCTCTTCACTGTGAAGAAAACAGATTTTTTGGTCAGGGTTAGTTTTGTCGCGTCTTCGGGGTTTTGTTGGTTTTTTTCCTTGAAGCACAGCAGACAGATCGTCTGCAGATGAGGGCTGAGCTCGCCGCACGATCAGAGGCCTGTGTCCGCGGGCCGGGGGACGCGGCTCTGCCCTCCCGCCACTGCCGCGGGGCGGGGTCAGTGGCGGCCGCTCCGCACCTGCTCCTGCCCGCCGCGCCTCCCTGAGGCGGGAGCGGCTGAGGGCAGCGGGCCCTGCCCGCGGAGGCCCGGGACGAGAGGGCAGCTGCGGCCCCGCTCCTACCTGGCAGAGCCACACCTGAGCACCACCTGAGGAGGGATGCCAGCCCCCCTCTGCCGCAGCTGCTGCCGGGGGAGAAGCTGGAGTCTGAGCGGGGGTAAAGCACAAGCAGCCACCTGCTACAGCCCAGCCCAGGAGCAGGCCAGGCCCCCACCACGCTCTGCAGAGCCTTGAGGTGCTGCTGTGTTTAAAGCAATGTTAGGGAAGCAATTTGATTGAAATATTACTGTAAACAGAAGGGAAAACTAAGCTTAACACACGCTTGTGAGCAAAAGCCCAAGGGTAAAAATGCCCTGCACTTAGCACTGTCACTAAATGACTGTGTAATTTAATTTCCCAGAAACCCATTAGCTTTCACAAAAGGCAAATGAAGAGCAGATGAGAGCAATTCTTTGGTGCGAGTGGAATTTATTTAATGTAATACCTGGGGCGGGGGGGGTGGGTGTGTGGAATATATAAATCTGAAACTGTACCAACAGATACAAAACACAGCACAAATAAAGAGCTTCAGCCTGCAGAATGGTGACTTTGCCCAGCAGTAACCAGCACCTCAGCTCCAAGGTTTTACAGGGACATCTGATGAGAACTTGCCTGACACATCTCACCAGAGCCAGCACTTAGCCAGCTGCTGAAACACTCCAGAACAAAAGCATTGCTAGCATTAAATAATAAAAGAATAACAAAACTGAAGGGGGAGGCTTTATCTATTAATATATTATATGTATAACTCTCTGGAAGAGAGGAAGAAATCACTGAAATTTAGCTAATCTATAATACCATATAAAATCAGTGTCAATCTATAAAACCATATCCAACCAGTGTCAATCAAGCAATTAAGCACAGTGATGTGCTGCAAAAAGAAAACTAACTATAGTAGAAGGAAATAGAATTATAAAAAAAAAAAAAAAAAAAAAAAAAAAAGCTTAACTGAAGCAACACAAGATGATTTAAGTTTTACTAAAGTAAATGGCAAAACTTAGTTTGGGAAAAGTGGCCATGATGTATTACATACAGATGAGTCCCAGCTTCATCTTTTTAGCTTCCTTTTTTTGTTTTTAAATCAAACCAGGAAATGATTGGGTAAAATGTAAGAAGTAATGATGCAAAACTACATGATGCCTGTCACTGTAACATGAATTTCAAGGAACTTTTCCAGCATGGGAAATGTAAGGTCTCTGGCATGTTTATGCTCATCTATGGAGGCAAGTCAGAGCAGGCAACCAAAACCCCTAAGTACTGGAACTGGGGATTATCTACTACTTGTACCTTTTTTTTTTTTTTTTTTTTTTTAAATAAAAAAAGGTTTTCTAAACTCTTAGCCTAGAGTAATATTTGGTAGACAATTATGCCCTATATGATGCTTATTAGCTGTCCTTTTACACTTTTCTTTCAACTACTCCTGGAAAGCAAGATGAACTGAAGCACCTGTCAATCACTCCATTGCCCCTATTTTGTAATTTTCTTCTTTTAATATTTTCCTTTCTTCCTAATGAATTCTCTGAAGGATACAAAATACTCTGCCTCCACTGTTCTCCAAATTAATACCAATGTAACTGTGTATTAATTATTTCAAATCAATCTTGCCATTACTCATGTCTCTGGTGATGATTGCCATTGTGATGCCTATTTTATTCCATGTGTTAAATTAGTAATGAATGCAGAAGGCAATTCAAGGAAATCTAACTATTATTTTGGACAAATACAACGTCTGCCAGCTCACTACTTGCATCTGCCCTTTCCCTTCCTAAATGGTAATTAAAACAAGATTTCTAGCAAAAACCACAATGGCACGATTCTTAACATTTGCCATTTTAAGAACTATTTACTCTTGCTTGATTCCTACTATTGCCTTCATCACCATAAAGCCCTTTGCTAATACACTTGCTTACTCTCTCCCCTTGATTCCAGAGCTCCTTTGCTGAAGAAACTTTAGCAGTTGGCCTGAAGTTCAGATTCTTAACAGAGAAATAATTCATATATATGCCTTCTTTTAATTACATTTTGAAGGTCAAAAGTCTTTCCTTTTCCTAAGGATCACCTTTACCAAACTAAGGTTAGAAGATTTATGTCACCTGTTTGAAACAACCTGACTACTGGAAAGCTTACAGAAGCTTCAGGTATTTACTGTGCTGCTTCTGCAGCCATGCCTGGCTCTTTCACCTATTGCTTTCAGCTGGGACAAGGCCCAGGTTTACCCTTGATACTGTCAGTGTAAATATTTTGATTAACAACCTGAGTAATGTATGGATCTAATTACTGTACAAGCTCCTATTCCGTCCCTCGTAAATCCTGGCAGATGTGTGTTTGGACTTCCCCGCATTGGCAGGTCCTCCACACCCTTCATGCTGACCATCAGAAAATACCATGGCATGAAGCAGAATGATTGGCTGTTAGGAAGAGAAGCACAGTCACCACCTCACTAGGATGCTAACAGTTGTTTAAATAACAAGTGGTATGAAATAAACTATTATCTGCAACGCTGCAGCTGGTCTGCTAGAGTCGGTGAGAAGGTGAGGTTGGGAAGATGCAAATGATCTGAAATCCTCCTCTCTCACACACTGAGAGTTTCATATTATAACAGTTTCCAGTTATCTTGAGTGACAGGTCCCCAAACCCTGCTGCTAGCTCAGGAACACCTAGAGCTCTAAGATTTAACTCCATTAAACTGAAAAGCAACTAGGTTAAAGAAATAATGAGAAAACAAGGAAGCTCACTTGAAAGAAACCTTGGAAGAATGATCTCTCTACTTCAATGGACTGATTTCAAAATGGCAAGCTTTACATGCAGCCACCACCTTTTCACTCCCTATTGACTAAGTGTTGTAATGACTTAGCTTGTACAAGCTGGTGGAACTGTGTAGTACACAGACAATGAACAATGGAGCACAAAAGCTTTGCCTTAATCCTTTCTACCTCTTGTGGTATAGATCTGTGCTACAGATACACAAAAGAAATTAAGTCACCCCCTGCAGATTTTCAAGATGGAGCAATAAAACCCCCTTGAAGCTATATTCAGGAATGATCTGCTTCCTTTCTTCCCAGTAAGCAGAAGCAGAAAAGCTCAGGAGAATAAAGTCCAGGGAAGAGTACAAGAGAAGGAATAATACCACATGCTTGAAGGCTCCTACCAAAAACTGACCTCTAGTTGCAAGCACAGAGTACTAGCAGGCAGCATAATTAGAGAGAAAAGAATCTCATATCCTTGTGAATAGTTTTCTACAATGTAATTAAAAGAGAAAGTGCTGAATAAGCAAAGATTATCAAGTCTAAATAGAGCTGCAATACCAACGATCTATCTTAGCCTGATTTGCTTCACATCTCTATGGATACCAAAGGACTATGCTGGTGCCAAGAGAATTCAGTGGTTTTACTTAAAATACAAGCAATGGCCCTTCTTTTTTTTACACTAACAAATCAACAGGATAATTCTGGAATTCATTAGTGAAGAACACTAACCAATCCCACATAATAGCTTTACTTCCTTTGCAAAACACTTCAAAAAATATCTAAATGAATATGGAAATGTATCTTTCTGTGGCAAATTGTTCATTATTGAATCATTATCAACTCTTGTTAGACAAAATTTCTCTCTTTTGCAACGTACAAGATCATTAAAATGTTTGAGAGCTCCATCATGAAAGACAGTGGCACTTTATAATCCACTATCTCTTCAGGCAAATATGCTTAGGGCTGAACATAATACACAAAATAACAACATCCCCTTGACACACAATTCTTCCTTTTAATGATTCTCTTAAGTGTTGACAGCAATGGGGAAATATGTTGTTGCTCTTTCTTCTCTATCTCTTTATATATACATATTTTAACTATTTCAGAGATGATTTTCTGTCATGATAAAATGTTGGGAAGGGATGTGTTTCTTAGATGTGAAGCATGGAACCCCAGATGCTCCACCACTTCTATTAGCCTAGGGAGGTATTTCCTATAAGCTCATCAAGCTCATGTTCTTAGCCTTCATCTCCTTTTAACCTCTGAAGATCACAGAATAATCAATCAATGCATTAAATATCATCCACAGCAACTAATAAAATGGACATTTATCAAGATACATACTCTACTGAGACCATGTCCACAATTTGATATTAAACACTGTGTAGCACTTTTTTTTTGGTCTAAAAAACCCCAAGTTTTAGACAAAATATCATTTATCTTTTAAACAGACAGTAAGCTGTAAACAGAGTGGTACTAGATAGAAAAACTACTGCTCAAAGTTTTAATGCAGCTTTTATCATTCCTCTCTCTAAACTCAGCATCAACATCAGATACTCTGCAAAAATTCATGATGTGAAAGTGTAAGATACAAATCTGCATCCTATAATGTAACATAAGTAAAATATGATTTTGTTTAAAACCACAAGTGGAATATTTTTACAAGCACACTTTTAGAATTCTGAGGTGTGTATTTCTTATAAACTAAAAAGCTTTGTGTAATTCTCTGCTGCATAAAGGAGGAAATGAAGTACTATTGCTCCAGCAAAATAAAATCCCTAAGAACTGTCAGCCACAGAGCATTACAAAACTATTTCAGCTCCCAGCTGCTTTGGGTGACTGACATACACATCTTGCAACTCATTAATTCTTTCTGCAAAACAACCTCAATGGAGGCTTCTTCTCAAATCTGTATTAATGATGTAATTCTATTATGCCTAATGGAATCACCTAGCCAGCTCTTCAATAAAACTGAAAGACTAAGATAACAGTTGCATCAATTATTTCCTGTGTAGATTTCTAAAAATATATATTTAGAAAATTGATAACTGCAAATAAAAAAAAAGAAAGCACAAAAATATCAAACTTTGCTGTAACTTTAGTAAAATAAAATCAGTCTCAAAGATTAGAGTCATTCCATATGTGCTGCTGATCAAAATACTGGAGAAGCAATGGAAGTAACTTTTCATTTTAGTCTCTTGCACTGAAAAAGACAACTGACTTCAATCAGTATTGGAAGGAAGGCTCTACTCTGCTTTATCAAAATCACCAAGGGAAACTATATTGTCATTTTCTGTCTTCAGATGTAAGTACCATTGACCAACTGAGATATAGGCTCTCTAAACAAAGACTACAGAGATTGTTATTTTAAAATTATTTTTAAAGTTCATATATGAAAACTTAAATTTTTTTTCAGCAATAGCTGTGCTTTGTCTCCCTCTAAGAGAAAATACAAGAAGTAAACAAAGACTGAGCAAAGTGGAAAGATTTCCAAAAGAAATTGCAGACCACCAGGATTTGGATTTAGGTAATCCACTTAGATTACCATGGCTATGTCTTAAAAGGACAATACTGAGATCACAAAATAGGTCATGTCTACAAGACACACAATATCTATGTAGTAACAATGTCAAATGTACTAATTCAGATAGAATAATCAATCCCTAAGTTTAACATGCAAGGATAAAAACTGCCCCAAGACCATGTATTGCCAAACAAGAAATATTCTGAAATCAACATTTTTAAGCTCTGGACTGGAATAGGGGGAAGAAGAGTTTCAGACAATGCCATCAATACACTAACATGTTTCAGGGATCATACAAGTGCAGGCAATGAACAAAAAGCTTTCAGTACCTAAGCCAACAACAGAACACATTTTGCTTGCTAGTTTTTCCAGTTTCAAAGGCAAAAATGTTGGACACCCACAGTCCTGGAAGCAGTAATAACATTTGGTTACCAAACTAGGAATTGGCATGTATTTCTTCAAAGGGACAACATTTCTAATCCAATAAAGAAATTAGAAAATTAACAGATGAAGGCAAAACCTCAAATTATTAACTGAAGAGAAGCCTGAAGTGAACTGTTAGGTTGTTTAGGAATCAATAGTGTTAGAAATCTTTTTCTATTTTTAATGCACAAATTATAAAGTGCTATAGATGTCTTCTCAGCAAAAGTTAAGGAAAACTGAACTTTAAAATAATTTACAAGAGAAACAAAAATCCAGTCAAGATATATCAGCTTTCTAGATCAACTTAAGAAAATCTAGCTGGTTCCTTCTTCAAAGTCCTGGACAATGGCCTTGACTAGGAATTTGCCCAACTTAAGAAGATTTCAATAGGAAAGTCAGTGTTGCTATGAGAAACAGGACAACTTCCAGATGCTTGACATGTCAGGCCTAGACAAGGGAATGAAAAATGTCTCTTTCTGACCAAAGAGGCTTTGAGGGGATACTGGTAAAGAATTACCTACTTACCCATCAGATTGGAGTTCATGAAAGGTGTCGGGGACAATCCTTCATGGGGCCCTAATCGACTGTCATTCAAGTGATCACTGTAATGAGGACTGTCTGCAAAACCCTAGAGAAAAAAAGACCAGAGTATTAAACAGATTATTTGGCAGCCCAGCTAATTGAGTGCAATGACACTTTCCTAATTAAATGTGCAGAGTCACAATTGGTCATTAATCACAAAAGTTGGCTTTTGGATCAGATAGATACACAGCAATTATTCCCCGCTTACATTTTACTTTCTCCCCCTTATTCTTCTCCCCCCCCATCAAAAAGAAATCACATAATTTCTTAATAAGCTGTGTCCTCATGGACAATACTTCTAAAAATTGATTAAGACTGAGATAGTTTGATATTTATATCCTCTTACTGTTAAGTCACTAACCACAGAGTAAAATTAGTTTGTAGAACTCACAACTGATTCCCCCCCTCCCATTTGCATGAAGAAAAACAATACAGTAAAAAGGTCAGGAAGAGTTACTGAGATTAGGAATGTTAGTGAAGGAGAAGAAATTCCAGTTCCCCTTTCAACCTGCTAGCAACACAGCAGATTAATGGGCATTTTGGGTATTGCTAGACAGCACAGCTCCCTGACAAAAGGTTTATTCCAAACAATGATTGAATCAACACTTGGTCACTGATCTGCCAACAAGCACTCCAACTGAAATGCTGTTTTGCTCTTGGCTGGTATGAGTATAGCCAGCTAAGCAGGCTTGGAGTGACCCTTCTGCAGCCAGTAAACACTGCCTTATTGAAAGCTTGGTGCCCAAGGTGTAGAGACAGAAAACACAGAAGCCCTGGGGTGCACATAGTTCATTAACTCCATCATTTAAAATGATCTTTTGCACATTTCCAAGTGCCTTCAGGTTTTGTAGATGAAGGTATGGATACAATACTGGCCATTCAGACAGATCAGCTGTGCACCAAATCACATACTCTGTACCAAAACGTGACAGACCTGGCACTCAAAACTGCACCTGCTTTGTAGCCAAAGTTTTGAACATTGTGCAAATCTTATCTTACAATTTTCACTTCTCTAAGCCTGGTAGAGAAAAAGCTAAAGCTCAGGCCTAATTAAGGGAGGGGGAAAAAAATGTTCACAGCTACCAGAAAGTATCGCAAGTGCCCTGGGAGTATAAAATCATCAATCACTGCACATTCCTCATACTTTCAGACCTCAGGCTCCCACTGCAGAGACCATGAATGTGGCTGAAACAGGTCTCAGCATCTCTGCAGGCAGGCTGTCAGCTCCACAGGGCTGGGAGCTGAGGAACTGTCACCTCACTGCTGCTGCTCACGGCTGCGTGTCACGGCTCTGGCTGCCGCTCGGCTTTCCAAGCCCTCTTCTGGGACTCCCAGCTCCCACAGGAATCTTTGGCTGACTTGATCTACTTCAGAAGCAGTGATACATGTGTGATGGGCATTCAGAAACAATCTGAGTGACATTTACAACTTGGTTATGACCACAAGGATGTCCTCTGGTAAGCATGGCCTAGCCGTGGCTGTCAGACAAGCAGCGTGTGGCAGCAGCTGCTGAGGCAGTGGAGTGGCTCCTAGCTAAGGTCAGCACATGGGCTTTCTTTTTATGCTGAAATGGAACCAAAAAACAAGTAAATCTGCAGAATAAAGAAACAAAAATTTGCAAATAGAATATTGGGAAAACAAAATGCTCCTAAGAAAGTAGCTTCCTATTTGTGTTGTTGCTTGTGGGGTTTTTAAAACCATTTTGCCCTAACATGTTTTTAAAAGAAACTAGGAAGGACAACATCAGTGATAAAACAGAATCCATATCTCAGACATTCAGAAAGTGGTGCTTAGATGAGAAACAGAAATCTTGAAGAGATCTTGATTTCCAAAGTGAGTAATAAAACTCCTGACAACACAACAGGAGGAAGACTTAGTTCACACAGTTACACACCACACACCACAAACCAGCCACTGCACAGGATTCATCATGCTCCTCCCCAAGTTAATATTGCATATTCCCCAAAAAACCAGAGGAACTGGAGAATTGGGTGGGTAGTTCACACAGAAAGAAATGCTCTCCCTTCTACTGTTATAATTCCTTCAACTTGCCTTCTGTACCATGTTCTTTTCATACACTCTGTTGCCAAGAAAGTATTTGCAGCCAATGGCCACAGTATCAAACCTTCATTTCTACACCACTAGACAAATCAATTAGTTCACCCAAACATAGCCCTTCACAACACTAAACCCACAGAAAATGGAGCTTTTACTACACAGGGGGAAATGTACTCGGGCACACACACACACACACACACACACACACACACACACACGAAACAGAATTGTTTTTTCTCTGTTTGAGATCAATTCCAAACAAAAAATGTGTCAGTCACTTCACTCCTTGTCCTGCAGGACAGGATCTACACTTGTGCAAAGTGTAACCCCTCTCAGCCTTCATGGACAGAGGATCCAGGGAAAGAGGTCTTAATGTGGCCAGCATCCTTGACACCAGTTATTCCAAGGCTGAGTAATGAGTTATGGATTATCAGCTCAAGCAGCAGACTTTTGTTTGGGATTAGAAACCCTGGGCTGATTCCCACATAACTCATCCACACTAAATGAGTACAAAACACCCACAAACACAGGCAGGTTTGATTTAACCAACTTCTTTTGCACTTCACAAAAGCAAATTAAGCGAAATCAGGAGAGCCTTAAGGACAATGATTTAAATTACACAGAGTTATTTTAGAAAATTCTTCACATTTCAGCTGTACTTCAAATAAAACTGCATTTCCGTCACCATTCCTTGCTTTTACATCTGTATTGTTAACTTGCATAATAAACAGCACAAAGTTTTACTGGGAATAACTCTAATCTACCATAGATTAAAATTTTTGAAGCTTCCAGTAGCTTCTCAGAAGCTTCTCAGAAGCTAGTGGAATCTTCTAGCAATACAACCAAGGCTACAGAAAAAATAAATATATTTAAGAAACATGATAGTGCAAATTGACAACATGTGTTGACAGCTTAAACAAAAAAGCAACAGAGAGCTTTAAAAAGTCTGTCTGCAACACCAGTATAGGACAGGGGATTATTCCGAGTCACCTGTGTGACTGAGGAACAGAGAACACACATCAACTGGCATCCAAACGCAGGGAACACATTGAAATGGAGGTCTGATAGCAAAGCTGTGCTTTCAAGAAGACTCAAGAACCCATACTGCCAAATTTCACTCTGAGAAAGGAAGGAAATGTTCACAGCCATTCTGGAAACTGCTCAGAGAGGGCCACAGATAGCTCAGGGCCCTTGTCTGTTTACAGCAAGAACACTGCTTTTGAATACAATTCATCAAAAATCCTTTAGCTTGTCCCAGCCTCTTCCACAGTTGCTACAAAAGCAAACTTTAACCTTCCCAAAGGGAGAGAAAAAATTCTCCTTCCATGTTCTTAGAGCCCCAGTAAGTCTAAGGAAAGCTAACTGCTCCCTTGCAGCATTTTGGAATGTTGTCACCATTCATTTTGCCTCCTCCCTGGATCTCAGTCTGGCTGCTTGGTAGTGATCAGACAGACAGGCAGATAGGGCTAGAAATAAAAGCAACAAGTATTGCCTGCTAACAACTGGCATGGAATGCATGTTATGCACAGGTATGCTAACAGTGAAATCTAGTCCCAATCTGAGACACCCAGAAAGTGTCTTAGAACAGATGATTCTAGAGGAGGAAATGGAAGAAGGCAGAGGGAACACACTCCTTACTAGGCATGTTTGTCCTACCAAACCATCTGGGAAGGCCTGATACAGGAATTCTGTGTCCTGTCATACAAGACAGCATTTTATTGAACCTCCTAAAACTCACTGTCTTTCAATAGCCATTAATGTTCTGACACTTTGGGTTAAGTCAATCACAGAGCACACCTAAGAACAAGCCAAAAAGCCTTCCCAGCCCACTGTCCCTACCCCTTGCTTCTCCCTGTACTGTTCCAGGCTTCTGTAGGATCCATCCTCTCCCTTTTGCTTCCAGGGAAAAACATTAAAGTAGTGCCTCTTGGTAATTATTTGCTGAAGCCACACCAGGATTTGTCCATGATTATGGAGAACTGTACTCCTGTCTCTAACCAAGTGGTGGGGTTTTGGTTGGTTTGTTTTGCAGAAAAAACACAATAACCTATTTCCTTTTCAAGGTAAAATCTGAAAAATGGAGACACTGTAACTAGATGGCACATGATTTTTCCATGTATTTACTGACTTCAGGGAATAACTCCTTCCTGTAATGTTAACTACTTCACAGCATTTTATTTGCTTAAGTCCAAACTAGAGAAAACAGGTTTATTTTCTTTGTTGCTCCTCCCTCAGCCCCAAGTCCCTGGGAACAGACCAAAACTGCACCCAGTTGTGGTTCATAACCAAGCTGCCAAATCTATAACTGGGTCTCTGCATCTTTAACAGCTTCCTTTCTTGTTATGTACCTGAGATTAAGAGGTATGAAATACTATTTCAAAACCTGCTGTCTCATTGCTATTTTCTGACTTCTTTGCAAATTAGCCATAGTAGTGTTGGTGAGGAGGGAGAAGAATAGTTTGGGCTTAGATTATTTGGAGTTCCAGTGAATGTCTGGGTATTTGACATACAACAGAGGGCACAGACTGGGGACTGATGCTACAAAGCCATCTGAATCTAGCAGTAGTACCATGATCAGTTCAGCTCTGGCTTCAAGTAGATCTATAGCATAATGACATCAATGACAAGGAGGATAAACTGCTTGCTCACTACTGAAGCTAGATTCTCTGTTCAATCAGGTCAAAATGTCCACTCACAGCTTTGAAGGCTGCTGGAATATATTTCACCCACGGTTAAGCATGCTGGAAGATAAACATCCACACTTTAGGTTTTGGAAGAAAAACACCTCAGCTAATGTCTGCTGAATTTGTGATATTATTGTGTATAGATAAAAAGGCTATCCAGCAAGGAAATCTCTTCTGAAGAGTATTTTTAGATTTTCTTGATGTGGAGACAGCAACCTAACTAGAGGAAAAACTAACTCCTTTTTTTACAAAGACAT
This sequence comes from Corythornis vintsioides, assembly GCA_025447755.1. NCBI lineage: Eukaryota > Metazoa > Chordata > Aves > Coraciiformes > Alcedinidae > Corythornis > Corythornis vintsioides. The sequence continues at coordinate 20,352 of JAOEGS010000947.1, read as the reverse complement.
GTTGCAAATAATCCAAGAACAAGGAAAGAAATCCTCTAAAAGCATTATCCTTCAGGAAATAAAAAGCAGTCATTAGCCAAACCAAACTAAAAACCATGGTAGAAATAATGTTTAATTGAACAAGACAAGGGTTATCCCCCCACAAAAAAAAGTTGTTATGCCCATTTGCTGCTAGATATAAGTATCAGATGTAACTCCCAAATCCAGAGGGAAAGCTAAAAATTGCAGAAGGATCTCACAACAGGAAGACAAAAGTTCCAAGTGCTGTAGGGCAGCAAGCTGCTGTGCAATGAACAGTTCAACTCCCTCAGAATTCCCTTCAGGAGATGGGGAGAGCAAGGCTTCCAAAAATCTGGTTTAGAGTCCTCTGCAGCTCCCTGCTAATGCCAGGAATATCAACACATGCCAAAAGACCTCTAGCTGTGCATCACTCAGGTAAGGGAGGGACTGGCTTATGTCAGCCAGAAGATAGGCACTGGATAAACACCACTGCTGCACACACAGAGCTAAAGGCAAGACTGGAGAGTTGGGAGAAAAGCAGCACCACAAGAGATGGAAAATTGGGACAGTTATCTCTATCTTCAGTGGCATATCTGGACCTCAGGGTCATAATTCAAGAATAAGGGAGACCATCAGCACTTGGTAAAATTCCACTGACTTGCTAATTACCATTCCTCAATTATTCCTCTAGAAAATAAAGCTTCACTACTTTTTCCTTACCCGCCCCCCCCCCCCGATCTATTTCCCAGTGATTCCTTTTCCTAACAAAACACAAGGGATTTTGCACACAGAAGTTCTCAGTTTCCACAAACTGCAGATTGTCACAGGCAAAGCAGAGACAAATCCCCACAGCTCTTAAGTGTTAGAACTATCAGGTGAAGAAACAACAAGGCTTTCATACAAGGTGCTCTCAAATCTGCAGTGATTCTCAGTCTTCAGTGTTAGTTCAAAACTCAACTGCTCTGGGAAATAAGAGGATCTTTTGGGAATTAATTCTTGATCAAATGATTAAAATACATCAACACTCTGCCTCAAGCATAGGAATATGTTGTTTTCACTGTGAAATTACCAATGTTTTCCCCACCTCAGAAAAAAACAAACCAGCCCTGTACTCAGAGCAATACTCTTCAACTATTACATGAATAAATCAGAGTGAACAAAGACATGGTAAAGTTTGCTGATAACAAACAACATTATCCTAAGTAAATGTTAGTGCACAGTTGAAAAGCAAGTTGTCCTTGAATTTTCCAATGAAACAGCAGACAGATACAAAAGAAACATGTTAGAAAAATAACTCAATGTCATAACATGGTAACTACTGTACAACCACAGAAAAAATACTCTTTTTCTACACAGTTTTTGAAAAAGTATCACTTCAAAGCTCAGTGACAGTCAAAAAATGCAAGACTTAGAACTAAAAAGGCAAGAGAAAATGAAAGGATCTATTTGTCATGCAGGAATTCATGGTACACTCTCCTCTTGGCTAGTACATGCAGTCACCATAAGCACCCTAACTCTAAGTTCTACACAAGCAGCAGAAAAAGATTCCAGAGATGGCACCAAGAGCCAACCACAAGTCAGAAGAAGTGACAAGCAGAGACCTATAGATGATGATTCTTCAATTCAGTTGAGGAGCAGCATACAAATGGCATGTAAAAAAAGATGTTTGTGGGGAAATCAATGAATTATGAAGTACATCAGTGACAACCAGTCACCCCGTTCAGAACTCAGGCACAGAATGGACAGCACTCAAAATCACCAGTCAGCACACTTCAAACTAAAACACACATATTTTAGCTACAAAACAGTTGCAGTTGTTGTCAAAACTGTAACCCAAGTTAGAAAAACTCACAACGTGCAGAGGAGTCCACCAAGAGAGAAGAGTCTGAAAGGTCAGAAGCCCATGAAGTGCTGGGCTTTGCCAGGAGAGTACAACATTCAAGGCAGCAAAACATTTTACCCTCTACTTACACTTTCCATCATTGCTGGACAGAATAAGACCATCCATACTGACCTGAACAGATCCTCAGCAGGAGCTGGCAAAGGAAGATCTCCTTCTGACAGTCTTCCAACACCTTATTTAATGAGCTTTTAACAGATATGTACTCAACTCTCACCAATTTCCAATCCTACGGAATTGAAAACTGCTTATCTTTATGTACCTTGGGAAATTCCAGTCAATACTGGAACAACAATTTCAACTGTTAATTATTTGGTAGCTGTATTGTCACTGTATTTCTTTAGAGGAAAACTCCAGTGGTAGGCTACATGCAGATGTTAGAAAAAAAAAATTATGTTTAAAAAAGTCATCACACAGAGCATTAAAAGAGTAAGTGGTACCTCTTGAGGTTTCAACTTCTCAATGTCCGTGGAAAGGTCTGAGCTTTTTCCATGCAGACTGCCATTCTCCTGCAGACAGGCAAGCAGTAAGAACAATTAAGAATCACATTCTATATTGAAATTATGGGGATAAGCACTGGATTTTGAAGTTAAAGTTGATCACGTAAGACAATTTTTTTTTTATTTCAACTTAGCATATTAATCACCACAAGGAATAACCTAGGAATGTCAAAAGCTAAGGGTATAATTACTGCTGCCTCCTAAGAAACTTGAGCCTGTATTCTTCCCAGCACAGACACAAACTCATTTTCTCTCTCCCTCAGTCATCTGACTTGGCAGCCTATGAAGGAGCAGTCTGAAGTTTTCTTGATTCCAAATTCTGACCCAGTAATGTGTCGTGTTAGTTGAAATAACACCAAAAAATAAAGACCAAGTATCTTACACAAAATCTATGCATGCAAACTTGATTCAGGCTGGTCAATCAAGTGCTTTTTCAGTCCTTTCACTGAAGAACAGAACTTACTGTGTTCTATTTCTCTGCAGAAGAGAATTAATTTCTGCCTCAACTATTACCAATTCTACTTGCAGACATTATATACTTCTAGTGTTCATCATGGGGTTTTGGTTTTTGTGTGGGTTTTTTTTTTGCGGGGGGAAATACAGGAGTAACATTTTCCTGTAACAAGAATTCTTTAAAATTCATTTTAAAGAAAGCTGTTGTTATTTCAGTGACATCCCAGCCAGCCATTCTTTATTGCTTCAGGCAGGGCCTCTAGGGAAAGTTCTTCTTCCCTCTCACTAAACAATTTTTAGGTGTATTGAAGGCCTGGAGAAGAATCTCTATTCAATAGCCAAAGCCTCTGTGTTCCTTTGGATAGACACAGGCATTTCACAGCATTTTGGTTCTCTCCCCCCTGATTTTTGCTACCTTGAAACAAACAGTAATTCCTCTCAAAGTGAAGAAAACTTTACTACAGGAACTAAGAAAAAAACACACCCAAAACACACAAAAAAAAGGTTTTTTTGGGAGACAGATGGAAGAGGTGAACCTTACTATTTCATTTTTAGTTTATATATCAAGAAAGTTTGTATGCAAGTATTTGGTCTTCTGCTGTTGTAGATTTTCTACCAATGCACACAAAGCCAGACAATAGAATAGTTCAGTTCAGCCACAAACACAAGTAGAAAAACAAATCTGCAAGTTAGTGACTGAAAATCCTAACATTCTGAAAAAAAGTTAGACAGCACTACCTGCCAATTCTCTAAAATTCAGCATAACTTTAGAAGGTTAGAAGGTTTAGAAATAAGAATTGTTTGCTAGGAGGATAAACTTGGGGTTTTTCTCCAGTTCCTTTTTCTCTTTTAAAAAATGCAGACTAATTTAAGTGCAAGTTACAATTGCTGGAGTAAAGGTACACCTGGTGTGTGCATGAATTAAACAGCTTTTTCCTGAAGCTTTCCACAGGGCTCAAGACTAACCTACATTTCCATTTCCTTTTCTTAATGCTACACCCAAATAGCACCAACCTCTGCCACTGATTCTAATGATGGGAAATCTCATTTAGAGCACAAACAGCTGCCTTTATTACCAACTTGAGGATGGGGTGGTATATTTTGTGGAGGTGTTGATGCTTGACCAGTGTTTTCAGTTTCCTAGTCATAGCCTTCAGTTAGAACTAAAAATAAAAAACCACCAACACACACACACACACAAAAAGACCAGCACACTTGCCATCCTGACTTGACATGACTGATGTTAGCTGGCTGATTAACTTCAAAAATATGCAATTAATAGAACCACCCAGCCAATGAATCACAAGTTCAAATTCCAGTTAGGTCAGGTGAATTCAGGATTGATTAAAACTGATCAACCCAGAAAGCTGCAGAGGGACAAGAACTAACAGCTCTCTGGCTCAAGGGTACTGGTATCAGAACAGACTAGCCAGGCTAGGCCCATCAGTTGTGTGTTGTGTATTTCTAGAGATTCATTAGGTACATGGAGCTCACTGACTGTTTAGAGACAGGAGATTTCCATCAAAAGAAAATGGAGCAGATGAAAGAAAAAGGGATTTCCTGAGGGGAAAGTTTACTCTTGACCACCGAGCTGGGTTTTGAAAAGAATGTTATTTTAGGATATTAGATACTATCAAAAACCTTTAGCTCAACAAGCAGGATGGCTGAAGCTGCAGCAGGAACAGGAGGTATTGCCAGTTGAAGCCTCTCTCCAACATCACAACACAGCACATACTATAGTATGTGCTGGCTACTGGTAATGGAGAGACAAGCATCCCCTAAGCTTTGCCATCTCCTCCCAAATCTCTAACATGACCTGTGTTTTCTTTTGACCAGAAGGTCAATCAAATGCATGCTCATCATTCCAGTTCAAAAATTCTTACCCTCTATATTTTTCAGCTTTAGAAATCTGATTTACTGGTGCAGCTTGAAGTCATTAAAGTTTCTAAAAAATGCCAATCTGTATTTCCCCTTCACAAACACTGCCAAATCATCTGCTCATATGCACTGTACACTTCCATAAACTTTCACTAGGAATTCTTATGTGGAACCTTACCCTTGAAGATTCATAGGAAGGACTTGGCTGGCCACTTGTCCCCCAGGATGTGGCTCCTGTTCGCTCGTCCATACCTAGCAATAAAAAGAAAAATACAGACCTATAAGCAAAAGTCTGTGTTCTCTGCAGCAATTGAAAAGCAAACTCCTCCACTTCCATGCACTTAAAGTAAATTCATCCAAGTCTGCATACTTCAAGGAGTATTTTTGAAACCAAAATGTAAGATGAAGTTTCCTTGTTAATGAAGCTGGCTACTACACAACCTGCTCATTTGGACACCTGCAGCTGCTGAAAACAGGAGCAGAAAAAGTCAAGATTTGCCAATCTGCACTGTCTGCCTTATCCAATCCACAAGAAACTAGCATGAGCAGCAAAACAAGCACAACTGTGTCAGTCTGCTTTCTGCACAGCCTGATTTATCCAGCATCTTAAGCACTGAATGTTACAGTACACACTGTGAAACATACCCTTGTTATCTACTCTTTGCCCTTCTGTCTTCCTTGAGGATTGTAAAACCTGTGAAATTATCACCCCTACTTGGTCTCTACACAACATGGGAGATGTTTTAGTGCAAGGTGGGGGGGAGGCAAGTGCCTGATTGTGTTTCAGTGGTTTAAAAACCCCCTGAGAGCCTGATGGTGCCTGCCCTGCTACAACAGGAATCTCTCTGCACTCTAACGGTTCTGTGAGAATCAGTTCCCTTTATGCAAATCCAGGTTGCAGCTCAAAAGAGAAAGGGGAAGGAAAAACCAGGGAGATCTTGAAGTTCAGTAGCAGAGTACAGCTCCTGGGTGTGATCTAGCCAACAATTAGAAATATGACTTGGTCTAGGTGATCCTGCTCAGGCAGGGGGGTTGGACTAGATGATCTTCTAGGTCCCTTCCAACCCCTAATATCTATGAATCTATGAATCTATGAATTGTTGCCAAGGCTTTCTCCAATTACTTTCTATTCAAGAGTAATTGGTCAAACCATTGTTAAATCACATTCCAAACAATTAATGGCACCTGAACTCCTGCAGCCCACTCATTGATACAGGAGCAGGCTGCTATCTGAGTGATTAGATTCCTGATTATCACAAGACACTGTTTTTTTTTAATGGGTGGAAAATGTCTACCCTAATTGACAGCCTTACCTGTGCTTTGGCCTACAAGACAACTCGTTAGCTCCCTGGCACCCAAACTTCTCTCATGAAGAGTTTTGACAGAGAGCAGAAATGTTTCATGTGATGTACAGCATGAACTAATGATGCAATAAATACCTATGGAGAGTATTCTAATTATTATGTCCTTTAGACATGTGGATGATGAAGCTGCAAAAGCCTGTTCTCACAGAGCCTGCAGAAGGCACATTCAGCTGCAAACACAGGACAGTTCCCCAGATGAAATCTACAGACAGCTTTTGTGGAAAGATCCTCAAGGCTGGGGAAGCCTCTTGGGAAATGCAAAAGCCCCACTACATGGAAGCAGCACTTTGGGGAAGTTTGCTGCCCTTTGCAGCTGACAGCATTGTTTCTGTTCCATTGTCACCCATCCAGGAGCTGAGCAAGAAGTCGTGGCTGGCACCGACAAAGGCAAAAGTAATCTTTGGCACAACTGACCCTTTTCTGCCAGAAACAACAGGGCTAGTAATCCAGTGATTATCATAACAAGTCTCCCATCACTTTAGGTTCTAAAGGGATGTAGAGTGAGGGGGCTGGGGAAAGGAAAATATCCTACTGCAAGATGAAATCTTGGGGAAAGCCTAAGAACTAGTTGATCACATCCAGCCCCTTAGAAGCATGTCAGTACAGCATGGCTCTGCAGAAAATCCTCAGATGCGTGACCCCTACTCAGTGAAACAAGTTACTCATCTCAACCTTGAAGGACATAAGGACTAGTGTGAAGGTTCTGCTAAGTCAGCACATGTATAGCTAAAAATTCTCCTACTTTAACTCTATTGCTTGAATTATGCAAATAAATCGTTGAAGAAAATGCTCTAAACCAAAATATAACAGCATAACTTGGAGAGGAAAACTAGTTTCTCAATAGTTCCCTGAATTTCTTCTTTCTTCCAAAGATTCCAATCTTTCTTCCAGAGCAGCACAGCACAGTTGCAGCTCAAGTATGACAAGGCTTCCTTTTTTTCCTGACAGGTGTTTTTTTTCTTGCTTTGCATGCACTATTTGGGCATTTCTTATAAACCCAGCCCAGTTTTGCATCTAGACAGACCCTTGAATCAGAATTTCCACACGAGGGATGTGCAGTGACAGTTTAGAAGCTACTTGAAGGTCACCAGAAAGAATTTCATATACTGCTCCAGAACTAGCACTCTGACTTACTGATGCTTGACATCTGGATTGGATTTAGGATGACACCCTTGCTTCCCTCAGTCCCCATCAACACAGAACACTCCAAACCAGCAGAGAACCAAACAGGCCACAGCCCTCAGCCAGGGTATCAGATGTGTGTCTATGAGGCCACAAACCAGAACAAATATCACAAACTAATTAGTTTTTTGTACCTATGACTGGTGAAAACCAAGCAAATGGTGCAAAGAGACAAACACCCAGACAAACTCTAGCAGGCTGGGCCCAAACACCACATAAGGCCAAAGGTGTGAACGAGCCAGGAGCATGAGATACACCTTCCTGGTGAGAAGAGAGCCTGAGAAAAACCCAAGAAGAAAGAACTAACCCAGGAATCATCTATGAAATTCACTAACATCTCTAAGCAAGTGTGGCATCAAAAGGGTTCAAGTGTTGGGAAGCACAGAATGAAGTAGGAGGATCATCACCTTCACATAACCCCTTCCACCATGAAGTGAGGTATCCAACTGCAGTACCCACTAACTGCTCCTGGATGCTAAGGGGCACAGGGAAGCTGAGTTAGCAGAGCCCTGAAAAACTCACCACACGGGAAAGGCTGCAGCATCTTGAGCTGCTTAAGCAATGCAAAAAGGGGAAATTCAGCAACTGTGTGTTCTGAAGGTTTCCCAGTGCAGGGCCAGTCAGGCAGACAGAAGTGTGAGGAGGTTCTACACCCACTTCCTTTTTTAGCAGGCATTGAGATGGAAAGCAACTGAAATGACTCACGAGTTGATTTCACCCTTTTCAATCAACACCAGCTAGACCATAGTCTCATCAGGGAGCGACTCAGGAAGGGGGATTTCTGTTGAGTGGATTCAGCTGGCAGTCTGGGGCTGCTCTGGCTCACACAGCACCTCCAGGGCACTAACTCTGCTGCTCCTGCCCAGGGCCAGGCCAGGAGCTCCTCGCTTGGCTCCAGAAGGCAGGGCCCAGCAGGGCCATGGATCCACTGAACTCCAAAAGGCTCTTCCAGAAGAAAAGATGAGGAAACCTGTTCCCTCCTTACTTCTACATCTATATTCATTCTGAAAAAGCAGGTCCAAATGTTCATCTAGCAAAAAAATTGGATCTTAGAACAACTTTCATTTCAGTTGGATTGTTTCTGGTATACAGCAAAGACAGCTCTATAAAAAAACCTTAAAATTTAAGACACACAGGCTCTAATGTTTGTGTAAACAAGATAATATACTTCATAGGGTTACCATCTGCTATGATGTTGATCAAATAAATGATTTAACAAAAAAAACCCATATTGTACATTGTTATACTAGGTACTAAAGGTATGAGTTTCTATCTTTTATAGCTTCTTGATCCAATTTTGTTTGAGTAATGATATTCCTTGAGATAAGATTCAACAACTGAAATCAATTGCAAAAAACCTAGAGCACAAATCATAACAGCACTGATTGATTTGTTGGGTGTCTGATGCAAAATACAATCTACCATTATGCTATATTACAAAGGTCCATTGTGAGGTATGATATCAATTATTACCTAAAATGATATTTTAGGTCTAGACTTTCTAGTAAAGTGATGCAAAGAGAAATATTATCTGATGGAGAAATACTGTCTGAATTAAAAATTTAAATTTCAATAGGTTAAGACTGGATCTCAGCCTCTTCTTGTCAATTCCAAAGAAAAAAATATTTATTATTTTGTAGTAGATGTAATTTTTCATAACATAATAAAATCATTCACATTCTAACAAAGTAGCTCAAATTTTCAAGTTAGATAAATGAGTAAAGATGGAATATAGTTCCACACATTTAGAAACAGGGACTGCAAGGGGGGGGGCAACAGAAGGACAGACTCACACCACTCAAAACCAAGGGCAACGTGGATAATAGATGGTCACATGGCAGGCTTAAAAATACCCCAAACAAGGGGCATTAGTCAAATTGAGAAGAGAAATGAAACCCACTCAAGCTATCAACAGTATAACCACTAAAGTGCTGTAGGGGTAAATTCAGATGCAACATTATAATGAGGTAACAGCCAAACTCATTTCATTTCAAACTTACTCTCCACCCATGCCCTGCCTCCAAAGGAAAGGCAAGGAGAAGTACCTGAAGCGTGGAAAACTAAGAAAAACAAGAGAAAAAATGAAACAACAAACCAAAAAACCCACCCCACTTCTCATCTCAGTCCATAGTGTTTCTTGGAGAACATACCAAGTGCCTTACAGCACATGGATGGGCAATTCCCCCCCATCCCTACAGAGCAAAGAGGAAAGTTCCTCCCCAGTACCAGAACTGCTTAAGAGGCAGAAATGTGAGTAGCAGAGCAGTACCCCGTTTTGTACCTCTTGCTCCAGAGAAAATGAATGTAAGAACTATGGTTCTGTCACAAAACACTGTTCTGAGCCACAGCTGCCTGGTAAACTCTGGACTCCACAATTCCCTCGGGAAGCTTCCCAAGATCACTGGATTAAACCCTGCGGCGCCTCTCGCTCTGCCCTGAGCCACAGGGCTGCAGGTAGGACAGTTCAGCCATCAGGGGGTCTAAAGGTGAAGTTTCTCCTGGGCTTAGCTCTTGGTTCCAATATCCTTGCTCACTTGGCCAGTCAGGTTTTTGACCTGAGAGCTGAGGCTGTTAACTGCCAGGGTCTAATGGCAGACACTCGTGAGCACAGTGAAGCGCTGCAGGGACTGAAGCCACCCTGAGGAAGCATCAGTTATCTTCATTATTACCCATAAAACACTCCCCTCCACTTCACTATTTTGATTTGGGAAGATCAGTTGGTAAGATCTGTTTGAAATAACAGTGATTATTATTAGTAGTAAATAAATTCCTTTTCAGTTTTGAAACACTGTTTATCCTGGAGAATCTCAGAGCACAATTATCTGCCATAGTAAACAATCAACATCTGCTGTGCCAGTTGTTGGGGAAATTATTTTAAGAATAGGCACTAAGATATACTATAGAAAGTTATTTCTATCCCCAGAATATGCAATCACAATTCAAATTTCAGTAGAATAAAATGATTCAAATGAGAGGAGCATACAAGTATACAACTAGCCTGGGCAATAACCAAACCTTAGACCAATATTAGCATTGGCAGGTGTTAAAAAGTAGTTGCAACCTAAAACATATCAGCAAATTTCTCTCTTTATGGAAAACTGTTTAAAACACTATTTTCATGCAGAATGTTATTTGTAAGAAGAGCATTTTCTCAGGTGATGATATAACTTTGGGGTGTACATTGGAAGAACTTTTTCCAACACAACTAAATACTTCACTGTATTGAGTCAGAAGAAAATCAGAAGAGATCATGATGACATTTATTTTCAGTACTTCTAATACAGCTCTTGTATAACTATCAAGTATGTTTTAGATTTGTTTCCACTCCTTACCCAACTACTGTTGCTAAAAAAAAAAGGCAATTACTACTTTTAACTTAATTTCACACACAATCCTATTAATTTCTTGTACTAAGGCCCATGTATTCCCTAAATACAACCACCTCAGGTTATCAATTCCTGTCACAGCAGTGCTCTCTGAGACATGTCTGAGGTACCTGCTGCTCTTTGCTCAGAGTCTCTTCTTCCTAGACTCTGGGTCACACCAAGTGACCTGGCAGGACCTTAACATTTCCTAATACAACCTGCTCCAAATAAAATCCCAACAGGCATTTCCCACCCACACTGTTCTGAACAGGAAAACAGCATGTTGCTACACTCACCTTGCCACTAAATACATCAGGTAGCCCTCAAAGAAGAAATAATATTTATAATACTGTATATACTGGTATTTCTGTAGTTTATTCAGACAGTTCAAGCACAAGCTAATGATGAAAATTAGAAGAATTAGCATTTAAACTAGTTTGGGAGGAGTTTAGTAATTTTCCTTACAAATATTCACAGGTGCTCAGAGCACTACACAGTAAAGCTATTTTTAGCCTTGGAAAAAAAACCCTTTAAAATCCCTTTATTAATACTAATGTTAATATTATTATTCCATCCAATGTAAAGGTAAAATTCTAAAAGAAAAATTTAAATGCTGATCTTCATGGATATAAATATTTACATGTGTGTACACGAAGTATATTTTGAAACCTCCCTGATTACTCATGTGAATAAAAGCAAACTGGCTTAGAGATCAAGCCTTTAGCAGGGATACAACCCAGAGCTATTATTGACATGCAAACACACAGTTCTACTGCTATTAAATTGCATCATGCTGCTTATTCCCCATCTATACTGAACCAGGAAGTATCAGACTGAACAGCTAGGATATTAACCATCAGAATAATCCATCCTACTGGCAAATTTTCCTGTGGTTACTTCAGTCATGACTCAAGAGCTTTATATAACCAAGCACTTCAAAATATATATCTTTATAAAGACACCAAATCAAGGTCAGTGTCACAAGACTGCACACACCAGGCCAAAAATACTCAGATACAGCCTCAGAGTCAACAGCTACTGTTACCAACTGTAATCCAGCAGCACAGAAAAATGCCACTGCAGGCAGCAGAAGACAATACAACCCCAGGCACACGTGGTAACTGAGGTGCTAACCCTCACCAGCAAACACTGCAAGTCTGACAGCTTTTCTAACATGTTCCAAAGAAGTGATTTCAGCCATTTACTGTGTCACAGGGTGGCCAGCAAACCAACCCTCTTGGAAATCAAGTCCAAGATCAACCTGAACTCAGTTTCCTTTCCTGGTGTTGATGACTGTCGTGCATCTTGATATACTCAGAATTATGCAACAGAAATAAAATAAATAAATCTACCTATTAGCAGCAGCATGGTATCTCAAAATTATTGCTCTCTCACAGAAATACTCCAATTCACCTTATGTTTTTCATAAAGCATGTAGAATAGAAAGAAGTTTGAAAGGTTTTCAGGTTTACCTCTAGATAGGAATATCCTTAAAAAGATGATTTCTTACAAAGACTTGTTCTCAAGACCTGCCCACAGGAGTGAACTCTCCTCACTGAACAAACTCAAGTTACACATCAGGAGTTGTGAGAACCTAAGTTCTTCAGAAGCAAATTCTGACTTCCAAATCAGCTGGGGTAAAGTGTCTATTAAATGTTCATGTCAGCATTAAACATCAGCTTTTAACTCTAAAAACAACACGTGTCTGTTTGGTGTTTAAAGAGGGAAGAATGCTCAATGGATAAATGCTGCTGGGAGTCAGCATTAGCCTGCAGCATGAAGGATTACTTTTCCCAGTAACCATTTGTAGTGCCCAGTGCTTCCCCCTGCATAAGCTAACTGGAATGTGGTACAGCACTTGCCAGATGTTCTCCTTTCACTGAGATCCAAAACCAACAGTTGTCAATAATTCCATTACTTCCAACAGGCACAGCCAGGCTCCAGTCTGAACAAGTGATGGAGATCTGGCACAGCTCGTGCTGCCAGCAAGGCCCTTGGGCACCTTCAAAGACCCCTCCAAACCAAAAGCCCAAGAACCCTTTATTTCTTCAACACTGAAACACTTCTTGCAACCATTTCTTTGACAGAGCATTTCCTTGCCTTTTCAGCCTTGTTTTCCAAGTAAGAAAATGAGATGTTCTCTGTCAAGGGAGACAACCCTTTGTTGAAGCTTCCCAGAGACAGCATCTGCCCAAATACCTGCTGAATGGAGCTCCATGCTGCCTGTGCTGAGAGCTGCCTACTGAGGGAGGCAGGCTGGCTGTGCAGCAGCAAATGGTGTGCTCGCAAGATACACTTCAGCCTCCTACACCACCAGACCAGGGGGGAGGAAGGCTGCTGCCTCATGTCAGAGGCCTTGCTCTAATCACCTCCAAGCCCAAAACCATTGTTTGAGCTCACTGGGTGTTTCCAGTCTCCCCTGGTTTGAAAGGGAGGTTGTTCCTCCCGTTGAGCCAGGATGTCCCACTGCAGCTCACTCAGGTACTGAGTTGCCTGATGTCTGTTCTCTAGATCCTTCATGACCAAAGGTGGGAGCTGACCACATGGTTTCTGCCACCCTTCAGGGGCATTTTTACATTCTGCTAGTTGTTAAAGCTTGGAAAGCCTGGGAAGATAACCTTCCAACAACAAAATTACACTTTTAGAGGACCAGTAACACAGAAGTAACTCCAGAGTAGCCAAGACTCCCTGTTCAGCAATGTGGTATTTAATAGCTGGAAAAAAAGTTTAATATTTCTATTTTTTGCAGAAGATTCCAGCTATTCTGAAAAAAACTTAAAGGTATCACACTAACTAAACAAATAACTTACTTTTCTGTTCCAGAAAGTAACTACTAAATATGGCAGGGTCTAGGTCTGGTGGCAATGAGCCTGGAGTACCTGCATTTGCAAGCAAAGATGTTAAGAATTCTCCAACTTCACTTCTGAATCTAAAGAAAGATATTTTTTAAAAAAAATTTATTTCCCACACACACCCTTTGTTTAAAGGCTTCACTGCTCTCTTCCTTCTGTTTCTTCTCCTAGTTTTTCCATATAATACTAGTCTGGTTAGACTGAGTAACATTTCTCCTTGGCTTAAATCCTAAATATCACACTTTTTATGGATATGGGAGTTTTCAATGCTTTTCTTACAACAAGTGTTACATAAGCTAGAACAGTCTCAATAAAATGCACTTAGAAACATACACACTTCAGAAGCAGAAAAGTTACAAGTGGAATTTATATTCAAGAAACCCCATTTTAAATTGCCTCCATTCTCCAACAGTGTTACAGCTGGAACTGACAGACCAGCTGCTGTAAACATGCAGTATACAGTCTTTCTGTGGTAAAAAAGCACCCTTACCTGCTAATTATCCTGTATTAGACTTCCAGACATTATCTTGAGTAGTGTACAGTCAAAAAAGCAAGTAGCATTCAATATATGTATTTTTAATTCCTCCTCTCCAGATGGTTTTAAAGCTCTCCTTCTACAAAAGCATCAGTCTCATGACTTCATTTCTGCAAAACTTACACCTTAAAATTAAGAGCAGATTTCCAGGGATATTTAATGAGAACACAGAAGCTAAGGATTTAACTTGGAAATTAGGACAAGCACTAAGTTGAATATTACAGGTGAGTAAGAATAAGGATACTCAAACCCTTCAATTCCCTGGGCACCACCAGCCCTGCCAGCACAGCATCCAGCAGCCCCCCTGGCCCACATGCCAGCTACAGCAGTACAAAATAAGCCTCCCAACGGGCAAGTAACACCTGCCATCCACTCCTCAGGGATTCTGAAGCCTGAACCATTACCAGGCAATAGCCTGAGTCAAGTCTGATTGACAAGCCTGGGAACAACTAAGGGCTGGCTGCCACCCAAAGGAGGCCATTCTGCTTCCCTTCACATCTCACTGCCCATAAGCTGCCCGAGATATCTTCTTCCTTCATATGACTATCAGGGTTTTGTAGGGTCCTGCAGGAAAACAGTCCAGGAAGAAACTAGTAGAAAAGAGAACCATAAACAAAAAACACCCCAAAACAACCACCTCAAACAAATAAAAACCACACAACAACAAAATACAAAGTGATAAAAAAACCAAACCTAAACAAAACCCCACACCCAGCAAAACAACCAACCAACCAAGCCAGCCCTCTTGTTGGTTTCTGGGCAGACAGATGAGCTCACAGAAGCAGTTCATCATCTGGCCAGGGCAGCACCAGAGTTGGCAGAGAAGGAGTGAGCATAAGAACAGGGCATGGCCACAGCAGGGGCATGGCCAGGGCCACCAGCCCAGCCCTTCTGAAGCATTCACTGGCTCTGAGGCTAGCTGCATTTTAAACATCTAGTCATTTCTTCAGGGAAAAGAACAACCAAAAAATAATATGACATCACTGCGTGGTGATGCACAGAATCCCACAGTTACATTGGGACTTATTGTTCCAGTGTGTGAACATGTGTTGGAATGACACCAACCACCAGTAAGATTCCTCTTCACAGCTTAAAAATAGCAAATTTTTAGTGCTATTCTTTAGTGCTGTCAGAACACACAATATTTTCATCAGGCACTTGCTAGATTTTTAGCTCAAATTTCAAGGAAGAGTAAATTACTTGGAAGTAAATGGCAACAAAACCCAGGGATTTTCCTTCCCTCTGCTTCTTCTGAAGTTCAAAAGACCTAAGAATCTTTATTGAACGATTTTCAAGTACACTTGAAGTTTTAGCCAAAAGAAATCTTGGGTTCCATGTGCCAAATAAGTTGCTTCTATAAATTACGACATCCCATTTTCTCTTTTGTATTTTAGAATCTTAAGCATTGCCAAAACAAGCCAATTTAAAACACACTGCCACTCTGGGTGGTGACTTCAAGTTGAAACTTTGTTGGCCTGAAATCCTGCATTCAGTTCTCTTCGTGTTACTGCTTTTAGCTCTGGCAAACAGCTTTCAGACTTTGCTTCACTTCACACTCTTATGTTTTCATCCTCTGAAACTC
The DNA here is from genome assembly GCA_025447755.1 of Corythornis vintsioides. Classification (NCBI taxonomy): domain Eukaryota; kingdom Metazoa; phylum Chordata; class Aves; order Coraciiformes; family Alcedinidae; genus Corythornis; species Corythornis vintsioides. The sequence continues at coordinate 4,741 of JAOEGS010000947.1, read as the reverse complement.
CAATACAATTAAATCTGTGTTAAGTGCCCAGCCACTGAAAAGAAAATGTTACCATTTCTAAGGATTATCAAAGAATTTTAACAGACTCCTCATGTTCTGTTAAATACAGAGAATAACCAAAACGAAGTTTCTGCCTTCAGACACCCATGACTAAGTATTTAATTTATTCCAACCACCCTTCAACCTATTATCACTTGTTTTGCAGATGACACTTGGTGACAGGGTCATAAGGCACCCAGTGTCTCTCCACACCCCAAGAGCTATGTGAAGGATAGCTGGCATAGGTTTAGAAGAAAAACATCAACCTTTCCTCCCAGATGCACGAGATGTTCTCAAGATTCATTCTGTGCATGAGGGCAATTAATAAATATCACACACAGCCCCACAACACAGAGCACAGCCTTCCAGAAAACACTGGCCAATGGCCTTCCAAGGAAATGACTTGGAAACTGAAATTAATTCTTACCTAAACCACCTTCACCTGAATTGCAGCCAGTGCAGCAGGCTCACACACCTGAAGGGCTGTGCTAGACATCTGGGTCCTTCTGTGCCCATTCCATAGATGCACGTGGGATTTCCCTGACAGTCTAAACAACACAAGACCTTGGAATGCTCCCAAGTGAAACAAAAGCCCAGTGGATCCCACAAATCCACAGTAAGGGACCTTGCAGGGTGCATGTGAAACAAAGGTAAAAATTCCAGTACAAAGAGCTGCAGCAGCAATTCTGTTCTACTTAACTGCACGTTTCCCAAGATACAAAGGTGGTATTTCAAAGGCCACATAAAGCAAGTAAGATGCACACCACTCAGGTGTGGAGATAGGCAATGTGTACCTGAAAAAAATGCTACCTGCATCACTCATCACAATATCAACTTGACATTACGAGTCTGTTCCTTGCTTGGGCTTCCTTTATTTAAACAGCAGGGCCTTACTTGCCTTCAGTAAGATGTGTATTTGTAGCCAATTATCAAGAAGCCACAATATTGAACATAGTTCAGACCCTAAGGTATCTTTAGCCTAGTTTTTATTCCCCTAAAGGGCTCACAGTCTGTTATTATCTTAATGCTGAATCTATTATGGCAGAAACAAGAGAAAACAAAGCAAAATATGACACTAAAAAGAAGTTAGAAACAAATCCAAGAAAAGCTTGAAGAAACAATCTATATCTGCTTTTCTTAAAGGTTCAGAGTGATCAAAACTTTCCCACATGGTTGGAATTCAGAACTGTGAAGTTCTCTCAGGACTAACTAGGTTTTTAAGTAGTCTTCAAAACCTAATGCAGCCTGTGCTCCAGAACTTCAGCTGAACACAGGTTCTTAACTCCTTCACTGTAAAAGCAGATTTTAGGAGTTGTAACAGTACAGAAGCTAAGCCACTTCATCTTATTTTTTCATTAAGAATTAAGTACATTTGAAGCCAAAACTCTCTGTCCTGCACTTGAATAAATCCAGAGCAATGCCACCTATAATGCTAGTTCCAGGCAAGCAGTGGGTGATCTGATCTAGTGCCTGTATTGATCTAGAGCTGCACTTCACACTTGGGCTCTTCTCCTTCACACCCACAGCCTGGGCTCCAACATGAGGCTTAAAAGACTCTCAAGACTTCAGAATCAATTCTCTGAACAGAAAAGACAAACATTACAGAGGGAACATCTGTACCTCAAACAGGTCTAAAGGACTCAAAACTCTGCCCAAGAAAAACTACTGCCTACAATTGCAACAGCATCTTTATTATCTGCATGGCAACTTCTACATGAGAAAACCCATGTTTAAAACACTCCAAACAGAGAAGTCTGGAAGTGCAGCAGGGTTCAGGCTGTTAACCTTCCAGCCCAAAGGCAGGTCACAGCAGGGCTGCTGAGCTCAACCCCAGCACCTGGTTAACAACAGCTGAGGCCTCTCAACAGAGCCTCAAGTGCTTTATCCTTCAAGCATCAAGGTAAATGAAGTTAAAGATGGATAACCTACAGAAGTTGAGGTGCTCACTACAACTCCATGGCACACAGTGCTTCACAGACAGCAAATATTTCAACAACAGAAGAGGTATTTAGAACAAGTCTAGAGATCAACTTCATGAGCATGCTCAGATGGAACACTTTTAAGCCTGATGTTCTAGCCAAACCTAGTGATTTCAAATATGACACCAAAAGGGAGGGTGAGAGGTAATTTGCTCCTGTCTTTCATCAATAGCATCTAAGAGCTAACTGCTCCAGCTAGATGTCTACTGGCTTTCTCTTTGTCCCTTGATGTTTTCAGCATCATTGGAAAAGAAGAAAAATCTCTCTGTAGGATTTATTTTGTTTACATTTCAAGTGCAACAGAAGTAATTCAAAGCCACCAGCAGTCTAACGAGGAAGAATGAACCCCCTGGAGAGGCCAGTATTCAAAAATTTAAAATACATACTGTGCAGCAATAAAAATCTTGTATTAGATCATGACAATGAGTATGACACAAAAGAATACATGTATTATTAACATGTTCTAAGGTAAGGAGCACCATGAGAATTCTGATGATTGCACCTCTTCTCTGCAAGTAAATGAGACTCACACCAGGCAAAATATCAGGTTGAATTTCAGCAGGAAAATGGCAGGGGAAACACCTGCTACAGGTGAAAAATCTCTAATCTGGTTCTTTTGGTTCAATCTTCTCTGTTGACTTAGGTATTTCAGATGCAATTGCTCCTTGTGGGAAGAAGAGAGAAGCAAGTTGATATTAAGTTATGAAACTAAAAAGGAAAGACTCACAAAACCTAACAAGCCTCCAGCAATAATTCAGCTACAAAACTGGCTTGGAATTCAGAAGGGTTTTCAGAACATTTAATTAGGCATCAACACTACGAGGCAGTAGAAAGTTACTGCATTCATTTAGCAAATAGGACACAGAAACAATATTTGTGCTCTGCAGTGGGTCAATACAAACATAGCAGAGAGAAACTCTATTTGGTTGCACCCTGGAGTGCTAGCTCACTGCTTTTTAAAGACTTCAACATCATTCTCTTATGTTTACCATAGTGTTTGGTTTTTAAGACATGCTAGAGATTATAATTTCCTGATTGCCAGTATTTCCCTTTGGGAATTACTTTTTCCTCCAAGGTTCTCCAACTTTCCATCCTCTTCCATACACATTCAGTTACTGGATTTGGATCTGGCTGTCACACAAAGAATTCAGTCTCCAGGTGATCATTTCTGTGACACAGGCTCAACAGGTTAATCTGACAAAGCATTTGTTTAGGAACCTCTTTTCTGCAGGCTGTGGGAATTTTTTTTTTTCTATTAAAACCAAGGAATCCATCTAGTAATCCAAACCACTCCCACGTAGACAAAGCAAGCAAAAAGTTCTTGGAATAACACATCCTATCAGCAGGACTCCCTGCATCAGGGAGCTCTGCACTCTGCCTATTCAGGTGGCCAGAGTGTGAAGGAATTACTCCAGCGTGTGATCAGAATATTAAGTATCTCAGGCTGCACAGGGAAGTTCTCAAATAACAAAGTACCTACTTCAGAGCAAACCTTTTTTTGCTGACTACCAGCACCAGTAGTGCCAGTAAATGCAGCATCCCATTTCATGCCAGGCTACCCACTACTCTGAGCTGGCAAACACACCCTGCCACTGCCAGAGCTGCTGCAGATGCTGCCAGAGGCTGTCTCCTGTCAACTTCAGCATCACCTCATCAAAGGAAGCACTGACTTCTGAGAGCCTCCCATGGATCAGCACTTAGTGAAAATCTTCCTTGAAATCCTGTCTTCTAAAGGATGTCTTCTGGAAGGCTTCAACCCAAAAATACCTGGAGTCATTGTGCTACAAACATCACAAGTCTCAGACAGAAGGTGCAGTTTCCTTGTCAATAGATTTCCACTGCATGCTCACATCTAGAATATGGGGCAGTAAAAGGAGACAAGAAAAAACAGTGAAAGAAAATAGAAAAGCCTGAAACGTTTCCACAGTCCAGGAAATAAATAGGGGTATGGATGTACTTTAAAAACAAGCAAATCAACAGTATCAAAGAAACCACTACCTCCTCCAGTCATTCCAGTTCTAGAACCCAGGTTAAAACAAAACACACACACACACACACACACACACACACACACACACACACACACACACACACCCCAACATCAACCAAAAAAAAACAGAGAGAAAGACCCAAACCTGAAGTGCACAAGTTGTCTGCAGGGAGATGCAGATATTTTTTGGATTGCAATTCCACAGCAAAAATATTTTAGAATATAAGTCAAACAGAGTTTCAACAACTCTGATGCTTCTGGTGACAAACTTGCAGAATTAACTATGGAGATTCATCTTCAAGTCACTAATTTATCAGAGAATACTGTGGACTCCAACAAATAGCCAAGAGGAAACTTGCCATGTTGTGTCTGCCTTAGCACTTCCAGAGAGTAAAGCTGATCAAGCAGATTCTTTACAGAAATTAAGCAGCTCTATATTGATCCAAAAAACCACCTCTCCAAATGGATGGTCCATCCTTTCCTAAAAAAGGCTCCAGAAAAATCTACTCTAATAAAGTCAGATTTTCTATTAAGCTGTTTTCTCTCAAGTTCCAAAATGCATAAAAAGAACAGAGCAAAGGCTTTTCTGACTCAGCTGTAAACAAAAGTCAGCTGAAAGGAATTAAGAGCAAAAAACAATTGGATCTAGAGATGGAGAAATTCACTGACTATAAAGACCCAGAATCTTTGAAATGGTTTCACATGGTTATATAATATATATACTGTTTATAGA